>CAJVPQ010002078.1:0-15154 GCA_910591825.1 Funneliformis caledonium
CTGGTGGATTGAGAATGTATGGACTCGAAGAAATTTATTAAATAATCCAAGATCTTTACTAGTTTTAGATTCTTTTCAGAGACATCTTGTGGATTCAGTAAAAAATAGGTTTAATGAAAAACAAACAAATATTGCAGTTATTCCTGGTGGGCTTACAAGTAAATTACAACCATTAGATGTAGCAATTAACAAAAGTTTTAAAGCAAATCTACGTCAATATTACAATGATTGGATGAGTTCTGAGGTTCGTGAATTAACACCTTCTGGAAGAATCAAAAAACCTTCATATGCTAATGTTGCGAGTTAGGTAAAAAGATCATGGGATGATATTGATATTAATTTGATTCAAAAATCATTTAAATGTTGTGGTATTTCTATTGCTAGAGATGGTAGTGAAGATGATTTGGTATTTGATTATGATAGTTTGCAAAAGAAAAAAAGTAAAAAAACTGAATTAATTCATATTGATAATGAAGAAAATCAAAGTAATGAAGAAGAAGATGATAGTCATGATATTGATACAGATGATATAAATGAATATGAAAAACAAGAAATAGATTATGATAATAAATATGATTCATAGATTAATTTGATGTATTTTTTTTTTTTTTGATTTTATAATAAATTTTGATATTTTTTTACGATTTATATAAATGCTATATAAAAAAACAATTGGTGTATAATACTCCTGGGTATTATACAAATTTTCGCAACTTTTTTTCAAAGTCCTTATGTATAATACCCGGGTCTTTTGGACCAGATTTATGGGGAGGGTATTATACTATAGGGGTACTTTAGTCAACCGTTTACGGTATTAATTGATGATCTGTGATCAAAATATATAAAATGATCAACATTAATTATGAAAATGTGATGCTATGTAGTAATAATAAAAATAAGTTTTTTTCAATCTCGTACCTTTTATTTGACAACTTAGCTAATTACTTATGATAAAACACAAATGAATTTCTCCTAGACTTATTTCTATCAGTTCTATAGTACATCAATACCACTATGACACATTTTTTCATGAATAGTAGCTTACTATTATTAATGATAAAAATGTTGAGAAACTTTATCTGATACGTATTGGTATGAGCATTATTACTGAACTAATAGAATTCAGTTTTATTTAAAAGTTGTTGAAGGCAATAAGATCAATGTATACTTGCCTAAATATCTTTGATAAGCAAATGGCAAATCAAGTGACATTGAGAAAACAACAAGTGCTACATTAATAAACTTATACCAACTTATCTTTCTAACAAAAACAAAGTTTTCTAGATCATGTGAATTTAGGTTAAATAATCAATCAATTATTCTTAAAAAACTTTAGAAGGTGTTTTCTTTTAACCTTTTTTTATTTATCTTAGTAAATTTCAAATCTTTGTATACAATATTGAAAGTTTAAACTAAGATGGTTATGAAGGTGCAGGTTGTGAATATATATCATCAATCATTAATATAAAAGGAAAAAAACTTTTATATGAATAAAAAATATTTGAAAAATTTTGTATTATTTGAGAATTTTAAAGATCTTGTAAAAAACGAGTATTTAAAGGAAAAACTCCTGATGAGGTTTAAAATAAAATTAGCTTATTTTCTACATATAATGAAAAAAGACTTTTTGGATTGATGGATGAAAAAACTCAACAAATTATAAAAACTAAATGTCAACTAACATGTCAATCTAAAGATTAGATCGAGAAATCTAATTTGAAACTATTGTATTTACATTATCTCAAACATCATATACAAGTCAATATTCAATAGTATAAAATTTTTTTTATTGGAACAAATAAGCAAGCGACATTATAGAATTAAAAATAGCTCTAAAGAACATTTATGAATCTAATTATATAATCAAATCATGAGAGTTTTGTACTTGGTGAACTTTATTAAAAGCAGCAGAATATTTTAATATAACATCTTATCAACTTGATAACCAACTGGTAATATTATAACTCTAATAATTTATTAATTTTTTAGTTACATCTATCTTATTTTTGAATAATAATAGTGTGAATTTTAGATAAAATCAGAGGATGGGAAAAGAGATCTAGAAACTATGTAAATGTTATATAAAAATGGATTATTATGTACAAATTTGACTCAAAAAAATCTTGAGGTATTATATACCTTAAATTTATGTAAACAAACAAAAAACTTGTAGCAATCATTACCAAAACAATTAAAAATAATAAGAAAGAGGCTAATAGCAAATGAAGAATTCTTTCAATAGTTACTAAAGATTATAGTCTTAAACAATTGAAAATGCTAAATGTAAATATAAAAATAAAATATTAATATTCAGATAATAATATATTTTATTAATTAATATCAATAATTTAGATAAAAACATCATCATAAACCTTGAATAAAATCTGAAAATATACATAAATTAATAAATCAGAATGTTCTTCTATTAAACAACCAATAATTATATGAAATCATATATCTAATGAGGCTAAAAAAACAGATTAAAATTTTTTTTTAATAAAGAAATTGTTATAATGAGTTCCTATAAAGTAGATGCGAAAATTGACTTACCAGTTCTTTATCTTCAAAATACAAAATCTGCTCTTTAGAAACTATATTTTGAAATTTTTATATATATAAATAAAATTTTATAAATAAAAAAAATTTTTTTTAGTCAAATATAATTAATCAAATTGAAATGTTATGTTATCATATAAAAAGATAATTTGAATGGGATCTATCTATAAATCTTGATGAAAAATCTAAACATAATTCTTATATTTCTTATTGTTTTGCATATTCATTAGGTATATGTAAAGATTTACATACATCTGTTTGTTCAAGTTGTGAAAATCTTTGGTTAATTATTAAAGAACTTAGAGGAGAATTTTTAAGATAAGACCATTTGGAATCACTTTTAGTTAGTCAAGATAAGTTGATTTATTATATGGCTCATTTAGCATGAAAAGTATATTTAAATGTCTAATTTGAAACTTATTTCAAAGAACTTGATTAAAATAATATGCTAATCATAGTAGATTACAAAATGAAAGTACTTAAACAATCAACAAGAGAAACAAAAAGAATTTTTTTAGAAAAAGAGGATGGACTTTACATACTGTATTATTATTTACTAAAGGAAAAGATGACTAATTAAACGTTTGTGTATTTGATCACTAGTCAGATGATCAACATCAAAATGCATACTTTATCATATTATCTCTTTATGCAGTTATTATTTCTCTTAAAAAAAGACCAAAATAGGTAACCTTTATTTCTGATAATAGACTGTATTATTACAATTCAGAGCTAATGGTTATACTTAGCTATTGGTTTGATTGGTATCAGGTTAAAGTTAAAAAATGTTTATTTTTAGAATCAAAAGAAACTAAAACAATGATTAATTCATATCATACATAAGTATATAATAATAATTTTTTTTTATTTAATTCAACTAAAAATCTAATCCTTGCTTTATACATATATTTAGATTGCACATGCAATTAGATGATTTGTATACTTAGGAACAGATTTGATAAGTAGTTCCTAAATTAAAGAGTATATTCAAAATATTCAGAAAACATCTGTTACATATTTAGAACCTGATAGATCAAAAAGGAAAAAAGTAGAGATATTAGCTAAAATAGCAGAATTATATAAATGGTATTGGTCATGTAAAGGAAAATATAATGATTTTATTTAAGCTAATAAATTAGGAAGCTTACATATATGACGTAATTATAGATTACTATAGATCTGACCTCTTCTTCCCCCTTCCCAGGTGAGACTATGATATCACGTAATAATTAAATTTTTATTTCAGCCAATTATTATTAAGCATTACATTTCATATTTACAATAAATTACAATAAAGAAAAAGATATTGTTGAAGGATACTATTAAAAGATTAAGCTGTTTTTTTAAAAATTTCAAATAATTTAATTGTTATAAACTTAAAAGTTGCTAATGTTAAAAGTTAATTTGCCTTTATAATATTAATTAATGCAACTTTTGCTAGTGTATATTTGCTTAACTAAAGATTCTTCAATGTTTTGTATCTAAAAAATTTTAGTATCATAAATTATTTAATAAGATAGATGATTATTTACCTTATAGTCCTCCACATTTTACTTTATTACTATCATTGAGCAGTTCATCATCATCTATGTAATTAGCATTAGTTTAATTTAATAAAACAATAAACTTGAATTATAATTAATATTATTTTCATATTAATGTTATAAATAAAAAACATTATCTTTGTAGTATCAGTTTATAATTTTATTGTATCTTTCGCAACTGATACATGTGACTTATTGTTAATATTCGTTATGTCTATAAATATAGTACTAATCATATCTCTGATCACCACTTTTTAATTTCTTTATCCAAACCTTAGCATGCAATCTTTTCTAACTACACCAAAATACAATAAGTTTTATATTTATAAAACTCCTATAAATCAATACTAGAGGTTCTGTAATGCTTTCAGTTATCAACGTATGATAAATGTAAAAAATTCTGTTTATCCAAAAATTAGCCTATATACAAAATATACTAATGCGTGAAAGGAAATTTAGAATAAACTTCAGGAGAAAACCAAAAATAAAATCCATAAATATTTGGTAACTCTGATTCCAATCAAAAGCTTTTTGCAAACTAATTATTTACAAGCTAGCCTATCTCAAAGTTCAAAGTCTACTCGAGTCATTCAAAAGCCAATAAAAGAGATTATTATAATTAATGCCAATCCATCTTCCAATGTTACTGCACAAAAAAAAACTATGAAAACTATCAATACAACTAATATAAAACTTATAGAACTTCAGCATCTTTATAATTCTACTAATGATTTAGAAATTCAATGTAACCTAATAGAGCATATAGCAAGTCTCAAGGAAATTTTGCACAATAAAAATAATAAAATTAAGAAATTGAAGTGTCAGGTAAGTTATTAATGTAAAAGTAGGAAAAAAAGTGAAACTTTTACAAAAAAATCAAAAAATAATAAAATACAATTTATCTGGTCATCTACCTCTTTTAATTCAATATTCCAATTTATATAAATATATATATGAATGTATTAAATTCAGAGTTGTAGATAAAAAAAGAAGAAAAGAAGTTATTAAAGTTAGGACCATCCATCATCTTCAAGAAGAACTCAATTCAAAATATAATGAATATCTTTCTTGCATTATTCTTAATAATTACCTATTACTATCTTGGTCAAATTTTATAGCAGCAAAGGCTTATTATCATTTAATTAATATTGTAATTGCGTCTGTTTCTCAAAATGAAAAAAGGAATATCCTGATAAGCATTATTGTCTTGCTTCTGTAAAAGAACAAAACAATTCGCTGCCTTATTTCTAACTCATTCTGTTATTATTTCTCAAGATGACAAAACTAAAATTCCTCTTGACATCCTTGCAGTCAGAAGAACTTTTCAAATAATGCAAAATTTTTGAGAACCAGTTACATTATCTGATCATAATTTTCTGATTAGAATGCAGCAAAAACTTATTCTATCAGTTTACTTACTCATTAATTCAAGTGATACAAATAATTCTTTTTATAATAGCCAACTTTTGATTTTTATATGTTCGCAATGTCAAATTGACACAAACTCAACCTCTCATATGAGTGATCTAAATTCATTGACAAAAAACAGTTATTTTGATGGAATACTAAAAGTCAATAGCTAGATCAAACTTATTTGGATTCTTTTAGTCGACAAAGGTCCTGATAAAAATCCACGCCACATGAAAAATATCTTTTAATATTGTAGAATATTCTATACATTTGATCTTGATTATCTTTCATTCGAACGTATGCATCTGGTCAATCAGCATACAATCTTGTTGAGTGTAGTATGGCAATGCTCTCTCAAAAGCTAGCTGAGATAACATTACCAATTGATAAATATGGTTCTCATTTTAACTCTTAATGCTAAGTGATTAACTCAAAGCTTGCAATAAAAAATATGCATTATGCTGATGAAGCTTTATGTACTCTTTAGGATTGTGATTCTATCTTTGAAAGACCAGTTACAATACAGTATATTGATCAAAAAAGCTTTCCATTCGAAGATATCATGTTTCCTGCATGTGGCAAAAAAAATACTGAAGAATCGATTGTACCCTAGTAATAGCTAGAAAATTATACTAAGATGTATCAATATTCTCTTGATATTAAAAAATGTGAAAATCCACTTTGTTGTTTGCCTAAACATCACGAAGAGTCAACCATTCTTCTTGCAGAAAATAATGGATTCCTTTCACTTGTAACAAAAGAAAAAGATGATTATTTCTTGAATCTGCTTTATATATTAGAATATTGCGATAAACTTAAAATACCTGAATATGATGCCACTGTCCTTCCATTAATTTAAACACTTATACTTGTCTCTGCTGTTCTGATTGCAATGCATATTTTCCAACTCTTTCCATAGTTGCCTTACATAAAAAAATCAACATCTAAAATGACAAGGATGACGAGCTAAGCAAAAAAAGCTACTTATCAATTATATTGATGATTTTTCAGTTGTATCTACGTTGGCTGGACAAGTATTAAGCTTATATAATTAGAAAACACAATCAGATAGTAAGTAAGAAGGTTATTAAAATTTTAGGGCAGGTTTTTTAAATGACAGAAAAAAAAAGTTAGTAAATTTGCGATATGCTAAATCATTAAATCATATAAACATTATGTTTTATTAATACATAAATTATTTAAGAAAGTCTAATTTATCGATTAATATATTGTTATTGTTAGAATTTGTTATATGTTTTTTGAATTTGTACTTTTTTTTTTTTTTTTTAAGATAACATGTGTCAAATTAGATTTATTATTAGATTATTGTTATACAAGATCATAATATATCATATAGATCATGTGACCTGAATCTTTATCCTGATTGGCTAATTATAGAGGTGAGATATTTGAGATCCCCTTCCTCTAATAATTACATTATATATGTAAGCTCCCTTATCTCATATTGGAGATTTTATAAATTTTTCTCCTACAAAGATCATTAAAATCATATCTACTCCTTTAGAGAAACCTGAACCAGAATTTGATACTCATACAATGCCAAAAGTTCTATTATCTATACCAATTTCAAATATTTTAGGTATGATTAATATTATTATATACGAAATACAATTAAGCATATAATAATAAAAAATATTTTTAGGTATCAAACCTGATCAATTATGTAATAATTAACTTTGTGATAAGTTAAACAAATATAAAGTAAATTTTAATCTAAAATCAACACATGTGCAATTAGTCAATCTTTTAAATGAAACCTTGAAAACTTAAGTCAAATAATGTAATTTGTTAAAAAAATTTACATATTACTTTTTTTAAAATATTTTATTCTAATAATTAGTATTAGGTATTATTTACGAATTTATTATAATAATTTATTTCAATTTTAGCTGATAATACAGATATCACTCAGCAACTTAAACTTGTATTTGAAGTAGTAGATATGACTTTACAGCTAAATGAAAATAATAAGTTAGAATTAAATTTTTTAATAAATTATTAATATTTTGTTAATTTATTACTAATAAATGAACAATTACCTTTTTTTATAGGAACTGTATATTCAGATTAAGTAATAGTTAGGCATTACGTAAAAGACAAAAATTTAGCAAAAAAGGTAGTGGTAAAAGAATTTCAAGGATGTTGTTGATTTATTAAAAAGTTATTTTCATAGTAAAAATGCATCTGGTAAATCATGTTTATCAGCTAAAGATATGATGAAAGAATTATATATTATTGCAGAAATGAGACATTTGGCAAAAGAAAAAATACCACAAAAAGTTGACACTATTAGAGGATGGATTTTAAGATATTCAGCATATGTAAAGGCAGAAGTAGCAGAAAAAGCATTAGCTATCAATAGACATATATAATAATGAAAAATTTCAAACTAAAAGTATTATTTAGAAAATTATTTGTTTAGTTATAATAAAATTTGCTCTAAAATTCACATATTTTGTATATAAAAGCTTTTATAAAATCCATTATGACAAAATTTTTTTTTATAAATATTGTTAACGTGTAATTCTTGCGAACTACAACTGTTAGACGGGTGTTTGAGCAGTTTATTCTTTTTAATTAAGCAGTAATCTTTCAACAGTAAACGAGTTTTATTTCAGACTGATTATCAAAAAGTATTATACTATTACAACAAGCAGTAATCCAACAGATTATCAGTGATTTATGATGGTAAAATAATATGTTTATTCACGAGTAAAATAATAAAATAAAAGAAAAGAAGAGTAATACTAAAACTAAAATGTAATGCAATAGGCCAGTTGCCTTTAAAACTACAATGTAATGTGATAGGCCTGGTTGCCTTTAAACTGTAATATAACGTGATAGGCCTGGTTGTCTCTAAACTGTAATATAATATGATAGGCCTGGTTGTCTCTAAACTGTAATATAATATGATAGGCTTAGTTGTCTCTAAACTATAATGTAATGTGATAGGTCTAATTGCCTCTAAACTGTAATGTAACGTGATAGGCCTAGTTGCCTCTATTATACTATCTTCTGGATTGGTTACCTATATCAATAGGCCTTCAGGATTAGTTACTTACGTCAGCTAACAATACCTCATTCACTGCTAAAACTACTCAAGCTATCTTCTTTCCCTCCTTTCTATATGAACTAATAAGTTACTTATTTATATAAAATATATTACATAGAAAGATATAACTAATATATCTAATATGTCAGCTATGTCTAATATGTCAGTTATATCACATATATCTAACATGTCTAATATATCAGTTATGTCACATATATCTGTTATATCTAATATGTCAATTATGTCGATTATGTCTGATATGTCGCATATGTCAAACATATCAGAAATGTTAGATATACAATCTATATAAATTGATTATCCTTTTGTGTTACATAAGCTGCATCATGTTTATCCGTTCACAATATAAATCTTTGATAATTGGCTATTAATTTTGAAATTTTTTTTTATTTAAAAATGTCAAAATTTGTGTAGATCCTTCAGAGTTTTTGCAATTATGTGATTATATTAATTGATCTTTACCAAATTTTACTATTTATAGATCTTTACTTATTATACAAATTATGAATTAATTATTATTAAAGAAATAAATTTAAATAAAATAAAAAATAGATTTTAAACTAATTTATCATAATTATTAATATTTATTATAATTATAAATAATAATTTAATTAAAAAAATATAATTATAAGAAATTAAAATCAAATTAATTAAAATCAAATTAATTAAATAATAAATTAATTAAATAAAATAAAAAATTAAATTAAATGAATTAAAGTTATTTATTGTAATAGTTACCACTGATTAAAATAATTCAAATTAACTAGAAATTGAATGGCTGATTTTAATATTATTTATAGCTATTTGATCATATTTTCTAATTAATACAAACAGCAGCAGAGAGACGAGGCAGACTATTTGTTTTCACTCTGAAACCCAAGAAAGATGCTTATCAAATGACATAGTCTAGGCTTTCCTTGCTGTTAAAATAATTACTTATTGATTTGCTATTCTAGAGCTCTCAAAATATAATTCTACTATATCAATAAAAATTATATTCTTAGAATGCATTCTAGCTCCTCTCTCTCAATAAAATTACTAATTTATTTTCTTGCTTTTGCGCGTCTTCCTGATTATAATCCTGATATAATAAAAAATTACACCTAGTAGAAAGTATGTGCAGACCGAAGTAAATTGATTATAAACCTCAAGGAGATGAGTGACGATTATTGAATTCCAGCTTCCTTCTCTTACTTAGAATTGCTAATTTGTTTTCTTACTTTTGTATGCCTTTCTGATTATAATTTTGGCACAATAAAAATTTACACCTAGAAGTATAGCCTTAGGTGAAAAAAAATGGGGGTGTAATAATTTCTTTCATGGCCTGTCAGCGAAATTTTTTCTTAGAATGTTAGTCTATTAAGCCTTCTAATAAATAGCTGGGTGAACATATTTAAATCTCACCTTTAGAGCAAACATATATATCCTCTTATAGCCTCCTAATCTGCATACTATAATTGTAGCACTTGCTAAGAGAAAAATATAGTAGGAATATGAGCAAGCCCTTTAAGGTGAAGCGAATATGGATGCTATATTTTTTCGATCCTATGCTATTCTATTCTAAAGTATGCTAATATATGAGGCAAATATGAATACAGAAGTTGCAGAGCATCGAAGGTGCGGACCAAAACATAGAAATAATTAAGTTAGACTATCTCCTAAAGGTCTTGACCGAAGGAAGGTGTAAAAAAAAATGGATAGCATGATGTAAATAAAAAATCAGCTAGAAAGTGTACCTATATAAAGCATTTCATACAGTAAACAGATTAGTCGAATAGGCTGAAATCATCATAAATCTCATTAGTATACTTGATATTATTTTTTTCTTATTTTAGCAAAGTCTCATGTAATTCCTCTAGGATTCGCTCCTCCAACTGCTTCTCAAATTCGTGTTTCTACTCTCCTACTTCTTCAGTTTTATTCGCTGACAGCTCTAGAAGTAATTCATCAATTTTCATCCAGATTAAATCATCAGCATTAGCTTTATCCTGAAACCTATTAAAATATTGGATTACATAATAGGTACCAGAATGCTTTCTACAAAAGCCGGGTTCAGAGCTAGTCAGCTTGCCACAAACCTTTTTTTCTTATAAATTCGAAAAAAAATAAACAGGATATGATGTCAGACTAGGCTATCTCCTACCAATTGATAGATCGAAGGAGGAATAATTAATTATTTTTTGAACAAAAGTTTTCATACTATTAATACAAACAACTGAATTATTTCACTTACTATCAAAAATGGTACTTCAATGTCCTCGATGTGGAAAGAATGACTTTAAAAAGACTCGTGATTTAACAAATCATCTTAACAGAAAGTTTAAGTGCAAGCAAACCCAAATACTTAACCCGGTTCAGCCATCTAACCCTAATATATCCAGACCTCAATTACCAGTAACTAGTCCCCTATCTCCTATAGTCTATGTTCATGAAAAAGAAGGGTCTAAAAGAGGCCAAGCTACACATTTATCCATAGAGGATTTGGCCAACTGGCTTGCGAATCCTGAAATAAAAAATAACCTAACCATTATTAATAAAAAGATCCTAAAAACAGATGCAGAATGGTTTTATTTAATGGAGCGCCAAGCCAAAAGAAAGTCTTCTAGTAAACGGCAAAAGTAAACTAAAGTATCCTAACTAATAGAAGAGGATTCTGAAACGGGACCTGACCCAACTACTCAAGCACATAGAGAAGGACAAAGGGATGATTCTGAAGAAGATTCAAAGGATCTAAATAAAAAAGTGCCTTGGCCAGTTTCATTTCCAAATAATAAAGGGCATCGGAAAGTATGGCAAAAAGAAATTCAAATGGCAAAAGATATGTTTAAAGTAGATAGTGCTGAATATACATTTTCAAAGTTACAAAGAAAGCAAAAGAGCTATATTTACATAGGGATGGCGTGATGAAAAAAGGATTCAGAATATATAGAGGTATTAATAAAGGAATACAAAGTAGAAGATAAAGAAAGTCCAAAATGGAAAGAGTATATAGAAAGTGTTTTTGAGACAGCAGAAATGTATGAAGCTGAAATGACTAAAAAGCGTAGTAAAGAGATTTTAAATGCAATAGATGATGATAAGTTACTTATAAGAGTAAAATTTATTCGAGAAGATAAAGGTAATTTCAAAATTGTTGACAAATATGAGCCCATTCGTAAATCAAAGAAGGCTGGTAAAGAATTTGTTTCAGGAAAACCCAATATTGTGCTTACAAAGAAGACAAAACTAGGCTTTTGGGTAGGAATTGATGAAAAGTTTTTAGTTAGAGAGGTCTCAATAGAATCTGATATAGATGACCTTACAGCTAATGCAGTTGTCTATGGATTATATAAAATCTGGGAGCCAGATAGTAAATGATTAATGCCAATAAAAGATGGCGTACTCAACTGTGTGATCCAGCGAGTAATAGAGCATTTTGAAAAAGCAAAAAGAGGGTATGGTCTGACTAGTACACGTAAGCAAAAAATTGGCATATGGAAAAAAAAAATGCGTCAACTTGGTGCTTGAGTAGAGGATGTAGCAGAATTGGAAAAGATACTTAAACGACTAATCACATTACATGATATTACCTATAGAGTTATTTTTAATAGTAGAAAATATCAAATAGGTAGGTTTGAAGAGATAGAGATAGTAGTTCACAATGGTCACGCATTCCTTAAAAACCATTATTTTCCAAAAGATCGAATGGTGGAGTATTATAATGATAATGCACAGATGGCTATCAATAAAGCTCTTCTTGGTCCACAAGTAATATGGCTTATTGGACTTGGACTTGGGAAAGATGAAACACTAGAAGAAATCCAATCAGTATCACAGTTTGTCCTAGAAGATGGTCGTACATTTAGGATATGAATGAAACATACAGATATCATAAAAGCATGTAAGGAATTATTTGAGAATGCAGTAGACTGGCAACTTCAGGAAGGAATAATTAATGAAGAAAGAAAGCGGGAGTCCCTAGAATCACTTAAAATAGTTGAGTTAGCAGAACAGGTATTTGGTGCTAATCATGCCGGAGGCAAACTTACCAACGAGATCAATGATTAGCATCTTACTCTGGCTAGTATACATGAAAATATAAAGCAATCTTGTGTTGAACATAGGCATGGAGGACGCCGGAATACACCTAATTATCAAGTCGGAGATGTTATATGTATAGACATGAAGGAATGCTATCCGGCAAGTATGCGTGGTCAAGGAGAGTGTTCACCATGGTTTAAGCAGTTTGGGCATCCAACACACCATCTTGTCCGAGTAGCAGTGAATGGAGAATTGCCACAAGACGATGATATAACCGGATTTGCACAGGTAAGAACTTTCAAATTTGTCCCTAATATTCATCCAGCAATTCCTGTTTGGTATGGAAAACATTTTGCCTGTCGAAGTAGGGAAGGATGTGGGAAGACAAAAAGTTGGACGCCTATTGTACTTCTACGATATCTTCTCGAAGTGGGTATCCTGGAAAGTGTAACTATAGGCGAAGCTATTATTTCTCTTACCAAGCAGACAAAGGTATGGTTGCCTAAAAATCGGGATATCAGTTGTGCAATCATAGGAAAATTCACACAGGGAAATAAAGTTGAAGAAAAACGCCTCACTCATCGGGTTGTAATAGACGAAGGTGAGCTCGATTTCCTAATCCAGGATTGTATTAAAGAGGGAACATATGCAGGTAGTGATAAATGTCCGCTTGGATATATACTCACATACTATGAAGGTCACCAGCCCCAATATACACATTTACGGGCTTCGATGCTAGCATATGCCCATATAAATCTACTTGAAATGCTCCAGAGATTTGGCCCTAATGAAGTGGTAAGAATCGCAACAGATTCTATATATATACGAAGAGAGGTCTTATATAAAATCGAAAATGTATCTGCCTTCTTTAAGCAAGCTAAGCGCTCCCTCAATCACAGATTTCGGGATGATCTCCCGCACAAGGGAGGGTTTCAATGTCCGCATAAAATTCCTTCTTGTGCAATGTGTGGAGCGGGAGGCTATTATCCAAAAGAAGCAGTCAAAGAATTCATCAAAGAAGTGATGGTTCACTTTGTGAACAGAAAACCGAGCTATTTGTCATGTAACGAGCATAAGCCATTCGTATGTGCTATTTGCTTTGGGGATTGGTACTTTCGCTCAGGTCCTTGGAAGAATACCAAACCTAGTAGAGTTGTTACCAAAGAGTCTGAGCCACTAAAAGAGGAAAAGATTCGAGAAATTCAGCCTGGCTAATGGCGTGATAAAGGAGAGAAAATCTATGGCCCAGATCTAAATATTGTATACTGGCCAAAAAATAGGCATTGGGAATCGATTAAAAATATTACTGAAAGTACTGCTCCATCAATTCGTGATCCTATTACAAGATCCTGAGTTTCATATCTCAATGGAGGCAGTGGTTCTGGGAAGACAACACGCGCAATCTGAATCTTTAAAGATATAAACATGGTAGTCTTTAATCATACAAATGCATTGGCTAAAGACTTCCAGAATGATTGTAAGGTAAAAGCCCAAACTTGGCATAGCTTCTTTAGGTGAAATGGTGTAGGAAAGTGGACTCCTGAACGCATGGGAGAAAAGAAATTTCCATGAGTTGTCATCTAGGATGAAGTATATACAGTGCCTAAACATATTCTAGAGAATTTCATCAACTACTTACTAGAGCAAAAATGCCAAGTAATTTGCTGTGAAGACGATGCTTAGCCTCCACCATTCTTCAGAGAAATGCCTCATGACTGGTTAAAAGAGCGAACTGATTACTATGAGGAAGTCTTAACTGATTATCAGGCTAAATGCTTTAGATTACAAGAGCTTAAGAAAAAAAATGCGATGGCAAAATAATAGAGTGCAGTCAGACTTATTCTGTGAAGCACTTCTAGTCAGCGAAAAATGGGAATATCTTGAAGCTGAATGGAAGCTATCAGATCGTATCTTATTAGCACATCTACTTTCCTGAAGAATTGCTTTCCAAAAATGCTTAGAACTTCATCAGGCAAAATATCTCAATGTGCCAATCCCATTAATCTATAGGCCAAGAGATGGACACAAACAAAATTGCCTTATTCCGATTCCTGGCTCATCTGAAAAAAGGGAGTTAGTAAAAAATGATATAATATACTTATCCTTAGATACGCTCCCTGACGAATTCTTAAAAGATATGTTGGCAGATAAAAAGGTCATAGATTGGGAACTTGGATATGCTATGACTATTCACACTAGTCAAGGAATGACCCTCAAGGCTCCACAGCGTGTTTGGGTCATCAATGAAAACCTAGCCTGGGATAACCTAATATATTTAGCAGTTGGTTGTGTGGAATATTTAAGCCAACTCATTCGGGTCGAAGCGCCTCCATTACCTCCTGAAATTGCTCAAGAGATTGAGAAGGCAAAAAAGAAAAGACGGCTAGAACACGAATTGAGACCATCTATTCAGGAAAAACTTATCGGATATATGGGCCAGGACAAGGAAAAAGGCCGTGAATTTGATCTAACAGTTGACTATATCCTCATGTTAAAACATATTCAAGAAGACAAATGCGCATTATGTCTCATT
>CAJVPQ010002079.1:0-15150 GCA_910591825.1 Funneliformis caledonium
ACTACACAATGTATTAATTTTAGTTAGTTGGTTATGTATTTTTTAAATAAAAAAAAAAATTTTGAATTTACTTACTTATAGCCAGAGTTAGAGGCGGTCGGATACTTATGACCGCTACTGTATCATGGAAGTGGACCCTCCTCTTGCTCCTGAAAACGATAGTGTCCCTACACTGGTCACCTCTAAAAATACCAACATTATGGACGAAGATCAAGCCCATGACCCTACCGAAAACCTTGTTGGAAAAAGTGGTTCTTCGACCAACATACTCTCTTTCGAACGTATTCGTAATGCTTCCTCTTTCTATATTAACTGTGTCTTTGAGACCTTTCTTCCCGGTAAATCCAATAAGGAAAAAATCAATCATGCTTGTGAAATGTTCAACGGCGTTAATTTTCCGTCTTTCATTGGTGCTTCTGTAAAGCAGGACCCTTAAATAAAACACTCAAAATTATCTGAATTGGCTTCTTCACGAGTTTAGATGTAAACAAAGCGCTTGTTGCTAAATTTCCTAATATGGCAGATTTAAAATTAATGCCACTCGAACGTCTTACCTTATTTAGGTTCAACCCCATGGTAGCGATCAAAGTAACAGAGATCCCCATATCAACTTCCGAAAGTATTGTCTGATCAACCTTTACTAAATTTGGCAACATTCTACGTTGTTCAATGATCACTAAAAATTTGTGGCAACAAGCAACTATCTCCTTTGCAAAGATACTGATATGATAATATTCAATAAAATTAAAGGTTATTTCATTCTCAAAGATCTCGTTCGTATTCACCCCTGCTTTACTTTAACAGAGGAAATTCAGTCCCGTTCAAAATTTACTCTCAAACTCATAAACTTACCTAAAGATACATCCGGTCGAGAATTGGAACCCATTGCCAAGACGGTTAATGCGATGACATGGGTAGTTCCCAAAGTTCGTTCAAATTATCGAAATCTACAATATGCCTTTGTTCATTTTGCAATAGAGGAAGATCTATATGCCGCAGTAAATGGTGACCAAATTGTTCTTGATGATAAAAGACTTATTTGGACCCAATCTGATATTAAACTATGTGCTCACTGCGCAGCACCAGGACACGACACTCGTTCTTGTAGAAGAAAACATGCTGCATCATAAGACCGTCAGACTCAAAATTTATATCAAAGGTTTAAACCTGCCCTGTTTAAAAATTATTCCGCTCCTCCCAAGCCTGTAAGACCCACATTCATATACGATAAAGATACTGTTTTTGACCCAAAAAATCCTCAATCCTTCGTGAATCGTACTCGTCAAACGATACCACCTTCGAAAAAACCCCCTGTTATTTCAGTTCACTCTAAACCAATTTCCAACGAAAAAAATAATAGCAACAAGAACAACACAAATAACAATAATAAATCATCTTTAAATGAGTCCATTCATGCCAACAAATCCTGGTCAGATCAAGTTGAGAATAATTATCTATCCCCAAAACAATAACGTGATAACCAATCTAATTGGGAACCATCTGACGCTACTAAGATT
The DNA here is from genome assembly GCA_910591825.1 of Funneliformis caledonium. Taxonomy (NCBI): domain Eukaryota; kingdom Fungi; phylum Glomeromycota; class Glomeromycetes; order Glomerales; family Glomeraceae; genus Funneliformis; species Funneliformis caledonium. The sequence goes on from CAJVPQ010002079.1 coordinate 1,518, forward strand.
ATGCTTAAACTAGATGCGCTTACAGAAACCCTTACAAAGATCCATACAGACCTTAATTTTACAGTCTGATTTCTTGATACTGTAGAACGACATCTCAATATTTTCACTCTTACCCCAGAAAAAGTTGCTGAGCTTAACACAGTAAATAAAGGGAAAGACAAAGCTGACATGAAAACAGATGAAACCCAATATGAAGAGGGTATTGATACCTCTGAATCCAAAATCGTTGAATACGAAGGAAAAATCAAATGGCTTGCTCAAGAAAATGAAGAGCTTCGCCTAAACAATAAACAAAATATTGAAAAACTTAACTTTGCGCTCGAAGCAGTTGCCCGTATCCAAAAGTTCATATATAGAAAATCAAATGAATCATTGTATACACCTATCTCCCAACTTATCAAACCAGATGCAGTTTGAGTTAATGATGACAGTACTGAAACATCCCACCCTAACCTCTTCTTCTAAATATATTTTAATAATTAAGAAAAACAACTTAGATATCAAACCTACCCCATATTTATTAATATTGCATCCCACAATACTCGCTCATTACTTGACCCACACAAACAACAACTTTTATTTGATTTTTATTCTGTTAACCATTTAGATATTATTGCATTACAAAAAACCAATTTTACCACACCCTTTCACCACTTCCTCTTCAAATCCATTTGCAATAACAAATTTCTATCTTTCTTTTTCACGGAAACTAACATTCGACGTTCAGGTTTTGGCGTTGGATTTCTCGTTAAAAAATACCTCGCTGATTACATTTTTTACCATTCGTTATTTTTCAATCGAATTTTTTATATTGATTTCCAATTTAAAAACAAAAACAAACTTCGCATTATTAACGTCTACCTATCGTGTTCAGATAAACCTCTTCATTTAAAAACAATTCGTCAGATGCACACCCTTATGGATGAAGCCATTAGAGCTAACTTTTATATCATTATTTTAGGAGATTTCAATTCAGATCCATCAAGATCTCATAATCCCTCACACTCAACGAAATTTATGAATCATATTACAAACAATAATTTTATTAATACCTATAACTTTGTTAAATCGACAAAAAATATAAATGACCTTCATACTTATGTCTGTGACTCTTCACGTTTGACTATTGATCACATCTTTATTGACTCTTCCTTAATTACAGATTTTAATAACCACCAAGTTATTCTGGTAGATCCTTCGCTGTCTGATCATTATATTGTTTCTACTTCGATAACTTTGTTCTCTATTAATCCAAGCTCCAACAATTCCTCAAGAATGAAAAAATATATTTTTATATATCATGATATGACGGCTGATAAATGGTCAACTTTTGCTGACAATGTTGATGATCAGTGCAAAAAATCAAGATTAGCCTCTACCAACCTCAAAATATTTCTAACATACATAAGCTCAACTTCACATGGGACCTCTTACAAAAAGCTATTATAGATGGTGCACTCAAAAGTATACCAAACAAATTTACCTCTCATCATACTCGTGACCTTAGACCAAAATTATTAAAAATAATCTACAAACACATCAAACTCTTACACAAATTGGAGAAAATTTTCAAACAATGTCTTAATAGTGGAAGTTATAACAGCAAATGGGGTACTCTATTTGATAAAGCTGCAAATTTCTCAACGGATTATAATTGTCTCATACCTACATCAGCTACATATATCTTGAACTTCATATCAACATCATTACTCCTTCTCAAAGATCTAAAGAAGATCATAATAGCAGCTGCAAAATTACAAGAAGTAGAATACAAAGCAAAATCCATACAGGAAGCAATAGATCGAAGATGTGAAAATTTCACTAAGAACCAGTCAGCGATGTTTGACTCTCTTCTTGAGCGCCCTCATACAACCATTCATTTAGATCATTATATCAACAATAACAGTCTGTCTAAAGAGTTACTTACAGACCCAATTGATGTTAAAAGAGAAACTGCTTGATACTTTCAACAAGTCATAGGATCCAGATACTCCAATCCACCACTCCCAGACCTATGGGCAGAGGAATACGCACCTTTAAATGACATTGATCCTGACCTTTATGATCCTCTTATGCAACCTTCTACTAAAGAAGAATGGTCTGATGTCCTTAAATCACTATCTAATGGCAAAGCTCCTGACCCTTCTAAAATATCAAATGAAATGTTGAAACATCTTGGTCCCTTTACATTTAAATGTTTCTGGAAAATTGCCTCTAGTTGTCTTTTGCATAATCTAACTTCATATAGATGGAACTTAGCCTTTGTGTATCCAATCCCAAAACCAAAGCCATGGGAATTTAACCTTAATCATACACGACTGATCACTTTACTAGAATGTCCTAGAAAGGCTCTCATTAAACTTGTCAACAGTTGACTTCTAGCCATCTTAGCTAAAAATAATATTCTCAAAGACAACAACTTTGCTGGTCTCCCTTTCAGAAGCACCTTTGAACCCATTAACATCCTTAATAATATTAAATACGATGCATCATTTCACCACAACAACCTTTAGATCCTTTTTCAAGATATGTCGAAGGCATATGACAGAGTTAATCTGGAAATGTTGATTAGAGCGCTCACTAGACTCCACCTTCCTATAACCTTTGTTTATCTCATAATTTCGATATTTACCTCTCGTTTCAATCAAATTTTCACTGCACATGGTAATACTGATGCCTATTATGTTCTATCAGGTATTGATCAAGGTGAAATTATATCTCTGATATTATGGTGCATTTGTTATGATCCACTATTATGCAAAATCTAAAATTCCTCGTTAGGATATACTCAAAGCATCAATTGGAGGAAAGATCTTACCAAAAATTCCTTATCTCATTTTGAGCCTTTTTCAAAAACAAACTCCATCTTACTAAGTCCTTGCCTGCCCCTATTATACACTCAACGTTTGGATATAATTTGGCTCACCTTTATGATAAGCAAATGTTAGCAAAATCTTCTGATTTTCTTAAAATGATAAATGACATCGCTCTATTAGGCAATACTGCTAGATTGAGAATCATGCAACTTCAGTTATTAGAATAGTTACATCTATCACCTGTTACTAATTAGCCTTATGAGAACCCCTTATCCTTTAAAGATTGGTGGTCCTCCTTCTTATCAGCAGCTAAACTAGAAGGTCTTACCTTTGGAAAATGTTTGGATGAACACTTTGATCTAACACAAATCATGGGTGGTTCTATACCTATTTCATCAGTTTTACCTATGAATACTTATAGAAAATCCATCAAAAACATTCATATTCTGTCAATTATGTTTTTGGATCAACTTACCTCAATGGATGAACGCTATCTCTTTACATCCTATGATATCAACTGGCTTCTCAACACTAATATATCACGTGTTAATTAGTTCCTGAATTTAGAATCCCAACTTATTTCTGATGCCTCAAATAGGACTATATCACCCAAATGTCAACCCCATCCTTCGATATGTGACATACCTCAAACTAACATTCATTTAAAAGAAGATGACAACAATAATCCTACTTTTGTAGTTATCTAGTCCAACCAATTTATGACCTACATAATTGGAAAAGTCAAAACTATTGCTAATGACGTAATTTATATTTAACATTATATATCTGCATATGATTCGAACTTTCGAGTAGACATCCTTTCATGAAATAGATGTAGTCTTTTTGATCCTACAGCAATTGTCACCACCGTTCATAAGAACAGACATAATTTTTGTGCAATAAAACTTCTACTCCAATTCTGCACTGAAATAAAATCCAATATAACAAACACATAGGATGGAGATGCAGTCTTTCTGATCTCATGCTTAGAGAAATCGCCCTGTCTAAACTGATTAATCTATATCAATAAATTTTATACAGATGGTTCTTTAACCTCTTTAGGCTCTTCAAATGTTCGTTTGGGTATTGAGTGGTTACAGACTGATCCTAATTGGCCATCAATATCCTTCAATGCTTCTCATCTCTTTCAATCTCTTTCTTCTACTCTAGCAGAAATCGTAGCTATTTTAGCCGTGATCTATGTTTCGCCTCACAATTCTGATGTTGAAATTTGCACTGACTCACAAGTCACTATTTCCTCCTTCCACAAACTGTCCTTCCTTTTTTGTAATTCATTATCCATCAACCCCGCTTTCAAAATTCCATATTTTCATATATGGTCAATGTTATTTAGCTTGTTAGCTCAAAAACACATTACAGTCTCATTCACGAAAGTTAACGTGTACACTGATAACTTCCACAATAACCAAGTCGACAAACTTGCAAAGCAAATTCTGGCTCACTAATTATCTATTAACAAAGATCATTTGGATCCAGGTTACTATCTATACCATCAATCAAGTCCTATTATAGCCCTCACCGTCTTTTCATCAAAAATAAGTTACAAGCCATTTGGCTGAGTCCCTATTATCACTTTCACACTTGAGAGCATATCATGACAAATCGATTGATTGGCCCCTTCTATTTAAGATTCTCAACAATGAAGAATCTTCTTGTAAAACGTCCTTTACAGGGTGCTTCAAAAAGAAATTCAAAATTAAAATGTTACTCCAAATGCTCCCTACATTGGAAGTAATATATGCTTGCATTTCTGATACATATACCTCAGCATAATGCTTCAGATGTCATTCCACTATTGAAGATTTTGTTCACCTTTGGCTATGTCTAATGAACATTCCACTTTTACATGACATTGTGGCTAAACACAAGATATCATTCATTACTCACCTCTAAGAATTAAATACTCTAGTGGACGATTTACTAATACAAGAAATTTGGTCAGATAAAATTTGGACTTCCATGCCCATTACGAATAGTTTTTGGATTATTGACTTACTCAAAGAAATTGTACCATTATCATTGTCAAATAAAGTCACTGAGTGTGTATTTATATCAGTACTCTCATATGGCCTACTATCATCCTTCTACCATGACTTTTCTACGTCTTGTTATGAAATATGGAATAATAGAAACACTGCTCTCAATGAATGGAAAATTGCTAATAACATTGAAGAAGACTACACAATCCCTTGGGTTTCCTCTGGTTTCCCACATTCCTTACCTATTCTCTCAACATTAAATCCCACTTCCTTTATAGTGGCTACCGCTTATGGCTCTCACTGGTCAATTTTTGGAATGGCAGTAACCACGCCTTCCCTTCCGGATGTTTGATAGCTATACAATAGTTTAGTCTGGTTAAGTTTTTCTTTTCTTTTCTTTTCTGTTTATAGTTTAGTTCAGTAAAGTGTAAGGTTGGTATTGATAAAGTAGTTTAATTAAATTACATTATAGATATTTTTGTATTTTCTGTTTTATTATATGTATCTGGTATGTTATAAATTTAATAAAGATCATGCAAAACTGCTGCACTTCAAAAAAAAAAAAAAAAAAAAAAAAATTTGTCAGGATATCTTTGAAAAAAAAAACTCTTTCCCACTTCATTCAAAATCACTATAGGAAAAGTCACTCAGAAAAAATTTAACAACAACCCAAAAACTCAACACAATACTTGTAGTCGTCCTAACTCACCCGTTGATGAAAAGTCTATAGAACCATCTCAAAAGAAAACCGTCACTATTCTTAACCATCCTGGTTCTACTGAAAATAACAATACTGACAACTCAAACATTACTTCTGGCTTCCAGGGCAATATAGAAGTAGACCCCTTACTTGAAACTGTAAATGAAAGTGCTTCAACCCCGATCACTTCTAAAACTACCAACACTATAAACGAGGATCAAGCACATGACCCACTAAAAATTTAGTTAAAAAGAATAGTTTCTCGACTAACATACTCTTATTTGAATATATTTGCGGCATTTTTTCTTTCTATATTTACTGCGCTGCTGAAACCTTTCTTCTTGGCAAATCTAATAAAGAAAAAATTAACCATGCTTGTGAAATGTTTAATAGCGCTAATTTTTTGTCTTTTATTAGTGTTTCTGTCAAGCAAGACCCTGCAAATAAATGCTTAAGATAGTCTGATTTGATTTCTTCACGAGTCTGAACGCTAACAATGCGTTACGTGCTAAATTTTCCAATATGGCAGATTTAGAATTGATGCCCTTAAACATCTTACCTTATTTAGATTTAACCTTAATTTGGCGATCAAGATTACAGAGATCTCTATTTCAACATCTAAGAGCGTTATCTAATCAACATTTGCCAAATTTGGTAATATTCTAAGATGTTTCATAATCACTAAAAACTTGTGACAACAAGCGACTATCTTCTTTGCAGAAGGCACTGATATGATAGTTTTCAAAGATATTAAAGGTCAATTTATTCTTAAAAACTTAGTCTGAGTACACCCCTGCTCTGCTATGACTGATAAAATTCAACTTCGTTCAAAATTTGCAATATAACTCATGAATTTGTCTAAAGATACCTCTGGATGTAAACTTGAATCTATTTTAAAAGCAGTTAACATGATGACATAGGTAGTTCCTAAAGCCTGCTCAAACTATCGAAATTTACAATACACTTTAATTCATTTTGAATTTGAGAAAGATTTATTTGCTGCAGTTAACGGTGATTAAATCATTTTAGACGACAAAAGGCTCATTTAGACACAACCTGATACTAAACTGTGTGCCTATTGTACTGTGCTAAGACATGACTCTCATTCATATAGAAAGAAGCATATTGTACCACAGGGTCATCAAATCCAAATTCTCTATCAAAGATTTAAACCCGCTCAATTCAAAAATTATTCAGCTCCTCCTAAGCCTGTATGACCTATATTTATGCATGATAAAGATACTGTATTTGATCCAAAGAACTCTCGATTCTTTACAAACTGAACTCGTCATAACATACCACCTCCAAACAAACCTCCTATTGTTCCTACTCACTCCAAACTGCTTTCCAACAACAAAAATAATAATAAATTATTTGTAGATGATTCAATTCATGCCAATAAATCCTGGTTAGAATAAGTTGAGAATAACTATCTTTTCTCACAACAACAGCATGCTAACCAATCTGAATGGGAACCATCTGATGCTACCAAAATAATACTTAAATTAGACGTGTTCACAGAAATACTTGCCAAAATCTATATAGATCTCACATTTACAGTCTGTTATCTTGACATCGTTAAAAGACATTTAAACATCTTCACTTTCACTCCTGAGAAAGTTGCTGAACTAAACACTGCCACTAAAGGTAAAGGTAAAGCTGATATGGAAACAGATGAATCTTAATATGAAAAGGGTATTGATACTTTAGAATCTAAAATCGTGGAATATAAAGGAAAAATCCAATGGCTTGCTTAGAAAATAAGGAATTACATCTTAACAATAAACAAAATATTGAAAAACCTAACTCTGCGTTCGAAGCAGTAGCCTGTGTTCAAAATTTTGTATATGGATCAACCAATGAATCACTTTGTATACCCATTCCATAACTAAACAAATCAGGTGCAATTTAGGTTAATGAAGATGATACTGAATCAACCCATCCTGATCTCTTTTTTTAAAATACTCTTTATAATTTTACAAAATAATTATACAAATATCAAACCTACTCCCACTTTCTTTAATATTACAACTTATAATACTCATTCATTACTCGACCCACATAAACAATAACTCTTATTTGATTTTATTTTATTAACCATTTAGATATTATTGTATTACAAGAAACTAATTTTACTACACCCCTTCACCATTTCCCTCTCAAATCCATTTGTAACAACAAATTTATACCCTTTTTTTTCACAGACTCAGACACTCAACGCTCAGGTTTTGGTGTTGATTTTCTCATTAAAAAATACTTCACTGATCATATCTTTCATCACTCTTCCTTTTTTAATCGAATTTTTTGCTTTGATTTCTAATTTAAAAACAAAAATAAATTTCATATTATTAACGTTTACTTATCATATTCTGACAAAATCCTTCATTTAAAAACAATTCGCTAAATGCGTATTCTTATAGATAAAACTACTAAAGCTAATTTTATATCATTATTTTAGAAGACTTTAATATTGATCTATTGAGAGCTCACAATCCCTCACATTCAGCACGCTTTATAAACTATATTACAAACAACAATTTTATTAACACTTACGACTTTGTCAAATCGACCAAATCTGTCAATAATTTACATACATATATTAGTAGCTTCTTGTGATCAAGGATAGATCACATTTTTATAGCTCCTTCCTTAATCCCAAACTTTATCAACCATCAAGTTATTCCAGTAGATACGTTGCTATCTGATTATTGTATCATTTCTGCTTCTATAATGTTAGCTTCTATCAACCTGAGTTTTAACAATAGCTCGATAATGAAAAAACTTGTTTTTTTATACCATGATATGACAGATGATGATTGGTCTACATTTGTTGACGCAGTAGACGATCATTACAAAAAGTCAAGACTAGCTATCACAGATTTAGACAATATCTCTAATATTTATAAATTCAATTTTGTATAGGATCTCCTCCAAAAAGCCATTATAGATACAGCACTAAAATGTATACTGAACAAACACACCTCCTATCATATCTATAACCTTTGACTAAAACTGCTCAAATTAATTTACAAACATATCAAACTTCTGCACAAACTGAAATGAGCTTCCAAATCATGTCTATTTAATGATTATTTCAACAACAAATAGGAAATTCTATCTGATAAAGCTTCATTATTTTCAATGGAGTATGATTACCCTTATCCACATCAAATACCTATACATTGAATTTATATCAACAATGCTACCCTTATTAAAGACCTAAAAAAATCTTAATAGCTGCTGCAAAAATACAAGAATTAGAATTTAAATCAAAATCTATACAAGAAGCAATAGATCGCAGATGTGAAAATTTTACTACCAATCAATCAGCTATGTTTGACTCTCTTCTTGATCACCCTCATATAATTATTTCTTAAATTGTTATATTAACAATAACAGTTCATCTAAAGAGTTACTTATAGATCTTACAGATGTAAAAAGAGAAACAGCTCAGCATTTTCAACAAGTTGTAGGATCCAGATACTCTAATCCACTGATCTCAGATCTATGGAAAGAGAAATATGCACCATTAAATAACATCGATCCTAGCATCTATTATTTACTCATGCAACCTCCTACTGAAGATGAATGGTCAGATATTATTAGATTACTATCTAATGGCAAAGCTCCTGACCTTTCTAAATTATCGAATGAAATGTTAAAACATCTTGGTCCTTTTGCATTTAAATATTTCTGAAAGATTGTCTCTAGTTGTCTTTTACATAACTTAACTCCTCATAGATGAAACTTGACTTTCGTATATTCAATTCCAAAACCTAAACTATGAGAATTCAATCTCAATTATATTAGACTGATCACTTTGCTAGAATGTTCTCAAAAAGCTCTCATTAAACTTATTAATAATCAACTTCTCACTATCTTAGCTAAACATAATATTCTCAAAGGTAACAACTTTGTTGATCTTCCTTTCAGAAGCATATTCGAATTGATTAATTCCTTAACAACATTAAATATGATGCGTCATTTCACTACAATAACCTTTGGAAGACATATCAAAAGCATATGACAGAGTCATTCTTGGAATGCTAATTAGAGCGCTAACTAGAATACACCTTTCTATGACTTTTGTTCACCTCATAATTTCAATTTTCATCCCTCAGTTTAATCAAATATTTACTGCACATAATAATACTGATGCCTACTATATCCTTTTGGATATTAATCAAGGTAAAATTATCTTCCCAATATTATGATACATATATTACAACCCACTATTATGCAAAATTCAGAATTCCTTTTTAGGATATACTCAAAGCATCAATTGGAAGAAATATCTTATCAAAAAATCCACAACACATTTCACAAATTATGTTTCTGTATTCGCTTACATGGATAATACCCTCTAGATGGCAGATTCCAGAACAGATCTCCAAAATATAATAGCTATTGCGGACTCATTCTTCACTCTAAACAGTATTCAAGTAAATTGGGATAAATCAGTTTTGTTAATGAATATTAAGGATACCAGTATTGTTAACTTAATGTTTAATGATAAGAACATTTAGCTCTCACTACTCTCGCACAAAGGCTTCACTCGTTATCTTAGTATCTAGATATCACTATTTTATAACGTCTCATATATCAAAAACCAAGTTTCAACAGAATTCAAAAAAGTTAAAAATATGCTAGATAAGAAATAGCTTACAGCTAAACAAATTGTTGCTGTTTTTAATTCTAAAAGCATCTCTTGAATCATTTACAAAACTAAACTGACCGTTCTACCTGTGAATTTTTGCAACATTATGATGACCTCTTTTTGAGTCTTTTTCAAAAACAAGTTTTAACTCACAAAGTCCTTGCCTGCCCTATTATCCACTCAACTTTTGGATATAACTGAACTTACCTTTACTTTGAACACTTTTGGCTGTGTCCAAAAAATGATCCAATCCTTTAGGATATTGTTGCTGTACATAAAACAACATTCATTATCCACCTCAAGGAATTGAATACTCTACTAGATAATTCACTATTACAAGAAATATCATCAGATAATATTTGAACTCCAGCACCTAACACAGCCAATTTTTTGATCTTTGACTTACTTAAAGGAATAATATCCTCATCTCTATCTGATAAAATTACTGCTTGTATATTTATGAAAGATTTATCATATGGTCTCTTATCTTCTCTCTATTATGATATCTCTACATCCTGTTATGAGATATGGAAAAATAGAAACACTACTCTTAATGAATAGAAAATTGCAAATAATATTAAAGAAGACTACACTATCCCCTAGATCTTCTCAGATTTTCCACACTCTTCTTCTCTCTCCTCAACTTCAAACCTCACCTCTTTTATAGCAGCTATCGCCTATGGCTCCTATTGGTCAAATTTTTGGAATGGCAGTAACCACACCCTTCTTTTCAGATATTTGATAGTTGTACAATAGTTTGATCTTGTTAAGTTTTTCTTTTCTTTTCTATTTTATTTATAGTTTAGTTCAGTAAAATGCAAGGTTGGTATTGATAAAATAGTTTAGTTTAAATTAATTTATAGATATTTTTGTATTTTCTATTTTATTATATGTACTCAGTATTATATAAATTCAATAAAGATCATGCAAAACTGCTGCACTTCAAAAAAAAAAAAAAAAATTCGCCAGGATATCCTTCAAGATTTGGGCTTTAAAACAAGTATTAGATTATGTTTCTAGCATTTGTAGTTGATGAGTTATAGCCATTCAAAGTCAACCAATCACACTTGCATTTCTTTTGTTGCCCACTATATATCTTGAACAAGTTGATTTGCTAACTAATTTGCCTTGTTCATTTGACTCTTGAAGATACTAAACACAGGTGTATAAAACTTGTTTATTCATATTTAAATAAATTATATAAATTTATCTTGTTGTAAGCTTATTCAAATATTATTAAATATATATTTTATTATAAATATTATACTTTCGCAGATACTATTAAATGTTATTAAATTTCTTATACTTTATTATAATATAAATTTTAATTATTTTATATAAATACAATGACTAAAACTTTTTTGTAAACTCTCAACTCTTCTTTGTTCTTTTTAAAAAAATTTAAAATTAAAATATCATAAAGTGCTTTAATTAATATTAATAAACTTATTCGTGAACAATGACAACAACTTTTTTTTGATTTATTTAATGCAGACCTATCTCTTCTCAATGTAATAAATTCTGAAAAGTGTCTCTCATTTTTAGTTTCAGATACATGAAGTGCTGTAAATGGTATTATCAATAAACAGGTATATTTTATTTAATTATTAAAACTTTAGAGATAAGCTATTAAATTACATTACAGATTATATTATTTATTATATTTTGTAATTTGATTTTAATAGAAAATCTCCTATTTTTAAAATTACTTAATATCAACTTGAAATTAAATAAATATTTATTATCTAATATATTAGTTTTCAAAAGGATCTACAATAAATCCAATTAAAATTCAGGAATATAAAGAATACAAGCAAACTAAAAAAGAATTTCAATAGTATGAATTCTTAAAATTTGATAAAAAATAATACTTAAACTTTAGAGAAAGTATATTTATAAAACTGGTTTTTTAATTTATTAAAAATTAATTTTTATTATTATTGCAAAGTGATCTTTGAAATCGTGTAGCTTCTAGATTTTCTTATGGTGAATCAATATCTTGTTAACAAAAAGGAAAAATTGAAGAAATTATTAAGGATGCAAGTATTTAAAATTTATATTAGCAAAAATAAATAAAATTAATTTTTATCATTATAATATATAGTTTAAAAAAGCAAATACAACATTTCCAATCTCTAAAACAGATTTATTTACATAAATGGCTTGCCTTATATTGCAATAGTACAGGTATGTTTTATCAAATTTTATAGTATTTTATTCTTTTTTTAAAAAGAAAACTATTTTAACTTTAAAAATTGTATAATTGACCAAGCAAAAAAAAGGAAATTTTTGAAGCAAAAAAATATGGTCTTTCATTACTACTACCAAAAAAGAAAAATATTAAACCTTCTAAAAAGCAAAATATAAATAATTCTATTGAAGTCTTACAAGATACTAAAAACACTTCAAGTATTATTTTTTATACTACATATAATCTTTATTAATAATTAATAATATTAATACTATTTTTATTTTAAAAAGCAATAATTTCACCTTTATCGGCCTCAAATGCAGTGGATTTACTTTTTTCTATTCTAGCTTTAATAGTACCATCTTTACTCATTTCAGATGCAGTAAATTTACTCTTATTTACTTTAGTTGTACCAGTATTACAATCCACTCCAGATGCAGTAGATTTGTTCTCATCCATTCCAGATATAGTGATTTCACCTTTACTTATTTCGAATGCAGAAATATTTGCTAGTACTTCCTAAAGTAAGAAGTAAATGATATTCTTAAATAAATATAATTATTTTACTTATGTATTTTTATATTTCTAATTTATAATTTTGTAGATAACGATAAAAGGAAAAGGAAAAAGAAAATCAAAAGATCCTTTACAGAAACTAATAAAAGTTCTATAAGTAACAAGATCTAGCAAGAAACTTGGATAATAAAATTATAGAAATTTTCGTAATTATAATTAAATATTTATCATTTTTATATAATAAAATTATTCAATAATTTTTCAGGATTCTATATGAAATTTATCCATTTTTATTTAACAATAATATCAGTATTTATATGAAATTTATTCAATAATTTTTCAATGTTTTATACAGAATTTATTCATTTTATATAATAATTTTTTTCAGTAATTTATATGAAATTTATCAATTTTTATTTAATAAATTCATTCAATGATTTTTCAGTATTCTATATAGAATTTATCAATTTTATTAATTAAATATATAAACTTTATTTGCTAAATAATTTCCATAAAGTTCTTTTATTAATTCTATCAATATGAGACTTTTATGAAAAAAAAAGGAATTTTTTATTTATTAATATAAATGGAATAAATATAGAATTAAATCACGAAAAAAATTTTTTACAGAGTATTGTAATTAATGCATAAATAATACTTGAAAGGATGTACACTCCCCTCCAAAAAATATCCGACCACTTGCCGATCATTTACCGATCATTTGAAATTATAGCTGATTTCGACGTTTATTAC
>CAJVPQ010002080.1:0-15149 GCA_910591825.1 Funneliformis caledonium
ATTCCTTAAGGTCACAAGTATGAAAACAAAGGGAATACGCTATGAGAATAATTTTTTGATACCCAGGAAAACCTTCTGGACACATTTGGGCTTTTTGTGCCAAAAAGCCCAAAATACAACTACTATAGTCTACTAAATTATCGTTAGTCGAAATTATGTATAAGAAGAAAATGATCAAGATCAGGATCTATCTGATATAAAATTAATTTATTAATCATTTAAATTTTATTAAATAATTTCTTTAATTTTATATTATATTAGAACAAGAAATAGAATCTAAAAATATTAGAATTGTTGCATTTGAAATTTTATAACTTATTAGATAAATCAAATAATACTATTAATGAAAATGATGAAATCAAAATTTTTTAATGAATTTTCTATTTTGTAATATATTCTTAATCAAAAACCAATATTTTAAAAACATTTGAGAATTTAATTTATTTTTAACATTTAAAGGATTTTTATGATGTTTTTCAATAACATTCAAAAAGAATTTTTAATAATCAAATTAATATAAATTTTTCATTTAATATTAATAATACTAATCAGTTAATTACTAAGCTTATAAATAATTCTATTTAAAAAAAATTATATCAATAAATAAAAAGATTATTAGAAAAAATGCTATTATTTAATAGTTTTTATAATTAATAGTAAATATTTATTAATAATATAAATTAGTATATTTTCAATTATATTTTATCTAATATATATATATATATATATTTATTTATTTATATATAATATTATTGATGCAAATGTATCTAATATCTATTCTTTAATCTTAAATGAATACTTAATTATTTATTCTAATAAAAAATTTTTTATTACTTAAAATTATCTCAATGTATAAAAAACGAAGTAAATAATATGCTTAAGTAAAAAAGATGTTAGGTTTTTAGATTACTTATCTTATTTTTCAGTTAATCTTTATTTGAATATTTATAATAATCTTTGAATAATACATATGAAACAGGAAAAAAATTAGTTAATCATATTTTAACTAAAGAAGTTTTAAATATTATAAATATTATAACTAATTTATTTTTTATAATAAAATTATAATATATTTATTGTAATTTATAATTTGAATATTTTAATTTTTTAATTTTTTTATATTTACTATTATTTTAGTTTGCATAATTAATAAAATCATATGATTTGTAATTATATTAATTATATGATTTTTCAAATTTTGATGATAACTTTTATTAGAAGTTTTTTAGATTTTACTGAATCTAATATCTTTTATGTTAAAATTACTCTTTCTGATTTAAAAATGAAGATTTACTAAAGTTGCTAAAATAATATTTCAAAAAATAGAAAAAATTATGATGATGAATCTAATAACAGGTATAATTTTATAGATTTTATAATATTATGATTTATGTTTCAAAAAATTAAAAGGAAAAAATAAATCAATATTATATTATTTTTCTTCTAAAATTCTGTTTTTATTAGATAATAACATACTTTTATTTTATTTTTTTAATATTTTTTCTTTTTGATAAATTTTATAAGTAATCTTTTTTTTTCTTAGATACGCTTCTAATGTCTAAATATTATTTATTTGAAAATATAAGTAATTTTTCATCTTGCTCTTTTTTCAAAATACTTTTGATAATACTATATTTCTTGTGTTTCAGTAAATCTAATGTAAAATAACTTCATTTTATTATGATTTTTATATAAAAGTAATTTTATATATTATTTAAGATAATAAATGGAACATTATAAAACTGATCACATTAATTACAATTGTAATGAAATTTGATCTCTAAAATACTAATTTAGATTTAACATTAATTCATGCTTTATTTTTTTTTGAAGCAAATAAAGGTTTTTAAATCTCTAGATTATTTTTCTTATTGTTATATTAATATTTATTAATAATTAATTTTCATTTAAATATTTGTTTAATAAGCTTTAATTTATTTTCTGGTTAATATTTTAATTCTATTATAAAGTAAAAAATTTTGCGATCGACATCTGTATAAATTGACAATTATTTAGTAAAAACAAATTTTTTTTTTTTTCCTTTGATATTAAAAGATGGAAAATCTTTCCTCTCATAAAGCCGAATCAATCTTGACAACTAATTCGCTAGAACTAGATGATGATAGTTTAAATTCATTTTACATAGGAATGAAATCCGATCCACCATTAAATCAAAATCTGATTATTGAATTAGAAAAACAAGCTCAAGGCATTTCTAATGAATTAGAAACCATGCTACGTAACTTACAATCTCAAATGTTTGAGGTAAAAGTTTTTTTATTCTTACATTTTTTAAAATAATATATAATTGAAAGTAAATTTTAAATAAAATTTTAGGCGTCGGTTTTAACTACAGCTTCCTTTGAAGTTTACAGACAAACCGTTGAAAATCATTGTATGGTTATTAATGATGCAACGAAAAAATCCAATGAATTAATTGAACTGTGTGTAAGAATTGATAAAGAATTTTCTCATGTACAAACCTTGGCAAGTCAAATGTAAGTATTACCTTTTTTATATAAGAATTCTCTTTTATTCTCTCTTTATTAATAAATTGATTTCTTAGTAAAAGTATTAAACATCAAGTTGACGCTCTTCATTCTGCTCTCGGAAGATGATTTCATGGGTTTAAATTAGAGAATTAATCACGATAATTTAACCATGGTTAATTAGTTGTCGGTGATACCTGAGCTGAGGTCGGCGACATCGACCGGGCAATTAAACGAATCAGGTGTAGATACTAATAAGTTTTTGGTTAATAAACGAAATCCTTTATTCAATTTGAATGTATTAAGTTTCTTTAATCTTCAATACAAATGATAAAATAAAGAAAAACTATTAAATATTTAAATACATTTTTTTTCTTTTTTTTGGAATTAACGTTCCAAAATCATAATACTAATTTATATTATATATATGATAAAAAAAAAAAAAAAAAAAAGTTGACCAAACGGGCGATTAAAGAGAATTTTCTTAATTTTTTTTTTTTTTTTTTTTTTTTTTTTCAGTTTTTTTTTTTAATTATACAAATTTTCACTGACTAAATATGACGACTCAAACGTACGGCTGGAATATTACATCAAGTAAGATAAGGTGAAGTATATATATAAATTATAAAATTTGTGATTAAAATAAACAGATAAAATGTGGAGGAACAAAAACAAAAAGGAGACTTTTAATATCTCCTTATATTACATTATAATTCTTCGGTATTTCTTCTATATCCTTAATTACACACATGATATATTATAAAATTAAAATTAAGACTGATTGATTAATTGTTCTTGATATTGATGAATCAACTTGATCAACCGATCATTTTCCTCCTTCAATACATCGTTCTCTTTACCAAGACTCGCGACCTCTTTACTGAGATCCTCAATCTTTTGCTGATAGTTGGAATAAGAATTAGAAAAATAAATATTTGAGAATATAAGTTTATTTAAAGCAATTAATCTTACGTCTTGCTTTTCAGCGTCTGCTTCAAGCCATCGGGTTTCCATGGTTTGTGAACTTATTAAAGATTCCTTATCTTCCAGCTGTTTAGAAAGTTCATCTATTTTTGCATTATGGGCTTGATGCAATTCTTCAAGAACTTTATGTGATGCACCATTTCCGTTCTTTAATTTCAACAATAAACACATAAAAAAGTCATTAATCAAAATTCTAAGTCATTCAATCATAATATATCAAATAAAAAATCTTACTGAAAATTTCGATTTGTATTCATCAACCTCTTTTTCCTTTTTTTCAAGAAGGATTTGAAATTGTTCCAATTCTTCTTCATGTTTAGCAAGGCTTTGTTCGTATTCTTTCTTCATATTGTCCATTTCAAGTTCGTTTTTCTAATTTTTGTATTTTATTATTATCGTATTAAGTTAACTTGATAACGTGCATCAGCAAATTATAAAAAAAAAATAATTCAAACCTCATTGAACATTTTCATTTCGGTTTCTTGACTCTCAATTTGTTTTTTGTATGATGCAACTTTATCACGCAGTTCATTAAGTTCGCAAGAAGTTTCGGACCGTAATCCTTCCAATTCTTTTTGATGTTCAATTTTCAATAACTAAAAAATTGAATAATTTAATATAAACACTCCAAGGAAAAATCATTATATTTGAAACAAACAAACCTCTAGTGCTTCAACTTTAGCTTCGGCTTCCTTTAGTTTTTTCGTGGATTCTTTAATCATCAATTCCGATTCACTTCGAAGTTCTTCCATTTTCGACAATAAAGCTGCTTCTTTCTCTTTTGTTTCTTTCTCAATAGAATTGATCGTTTCTTGTATGTCTTTGCTATGGGATTCTTTAAGCTCTTTAATACACTGGAGGCGATTTGAAGCGATTTTTTCAATTTCTTCCTCAAGTTCTTTTTTGGTTTTTTGTAATTCTTCAGCATGGAGAGCTTTTAATGTTTCTAATTCTTTATCATGATCTGCTTTCAATTTGTCTATTACAGAAGCTTCAACATGAGATTTTTTTAATTCATCAAGTTCTTGAGCATGACGATTTTTCATTTCCTCAACTTCTGTAGAGAATGCTACTTGTCTCTCTTCAAGATGACTTTTATGACGAGATTCCAAATCTTCCACGATAGCCTTGAGTTGCGCAATTTCAGTCTCGTGTTTTTTAATGCTTTCATCTGATGCTTTAATAGCATTTAAAGCTGCTTCGTGTTGAGATTTAAGTTCCTTAATTTGGTCTTCATAATCTTGAATTACACTTTGATCATGTGTGGCGGCTTTGAGTGCTGCCAATTCCGTTTCATATTTTTTAACGAGTTCTTGATCGGCAGATGACTTGATTAGCTCAATTTCTTGAACATGACTATTCTTAAGATCCTCAATGGCCTGAGAATGTTGAGATTTAAGAGAAGCCATTTCTTGGATCGTAGCATCACGCCTAGCTGTAATAGAATCCAACTCTTTCATGTGAGTTTCCTCAAGGTTCTCAAATTTTTTTTTAATATCGGACTTTGGGGGGAAAGAATAAACATTAGCGAAAAAGTTATAAATATAGCAATCGTAAAAAGGGAATACTTTGATACCTGAACTTCGTTCTTGACTTTCTCTAACGCTTCATCGTGCTCATTTTGACATTTTTGTAACGTTTGTTCATGTTTTTCCTCGAGTTTATTCAATTCATCCAAATGTTTGATTTTCAATGCTTCAACAGCAACTGCAGTTCCTCCTTGAGCAAATTCCAAAGTTGCCGTATATTCATTCTTTGCTTGCTCTTTAACTTGTTCGAGAACAAGTTCATGCTGTGTTTTTAAATCTTTCAATTGCTCACAATGGCTCTTTTTGACATCCTATTGATTGAGAACAACCTATTTAGTAAACTCTCTTGTCATATAAAATATTCGTGAAGAATACTAACCTCCAATTCAGATCTTGAGTTTTCAAGTTCTTTAGCAATAGCTTCACCGCCTTTAACCTTTTGAACTAAATCTGCAAGTTCAGAATCATGGCTACCTTTAAGACTCTCGATTAATTTAGTGTGATCCTCTTTAAGTTGCGTTAATTTTGCTTCTCGATCATTATTGAGTTTCTAATTTAAAACAAAATAAAGTTTACGAATGTTATAAACACGATCCATAATAATCAATCATACCAGTTGAAAATATAAGCCAATACTCACCTCAATTTTTTGGTTTAAGGATTCAATAGTCTCTTTTAAAGTTGCAATCTCTTCACGAAGTTTAGAAATTTCGGCTTCTTTGGCAAGAATTGCTACATCTTTTTCCATTACCTTTTGAGTTTCTTCCTCATGAGCCTTTTTTAACTCTTCCAAATGATGACCTTGTTGTTCAACAGATTCACTAGTACTATCATTTCCCTTTTCTATTTTAGCTTTTAAAGCATCTAATTCCTCTTGCCTTGACTTTATGATGTTATCTTTTTCTTCAAGAAGTCGGGTAAGTTCTTCGGTCTATTAAAAAGTAATAGTAAGAAATAAAATAAAAAAATGTTAAACAACGATCACTGCCGCAGATTATTTATAATTAATAAAATATTAAAGAATGCAGTTATGACAGATGTCAAACAAACCTTCTCTTTAAGACTAACATCAATCGAGGAAGCAACCTTAGCTACGGCACCAACACCATTAGTCTTTGCAGAAACACCGTTAGCCTTCGAAGTAATCGTTTTTGCTGTTGTAGTAGTGGCAGGGGGGGTAGCTTTTGCTTTTGTGGTTTTAGAAGTTGTTGAAACGGTTATCTTTTTTGTCGAACTTGCTCCAACACTAGTAGTAGTCGTATTAAGCGATGGTTTACGTGCAAGACCTGGCGCAGTAGGTTTTATCGCATTGGTTTTGACGGTTGTAGTCTTCGAAGCGTGACTCTTTGCGGTCAAACCTGTAGTAGCTTTAGATGATGTTGACGCTTTGGCCGTGGTAGGACTGCTGGGAATTTTAGGGGTCAATGGAGTTCTCGAATTACTAGAAGTGCTAGAGGAGCGCGTTCCTGGTGTCTTGGTTAATGGCGGAGGAGGATTGGATTTACTGATGGAAGAACTACGGGCACGTGTCGGTTTAGCGGTAGTTGTGGTAGTTGTGTTAGTTGCAGTTTGTTTTTTAACCGCCCCAGGTTTAGAACTAGAAGCAGTTTTTGCGATTTTACTGGTGGTAACTTTAGTAGCAATCTTTTTTTCCGACTTTTCTTTTTCCTTTTCATCGGTTGGACTTTTCGGAGGAGTCAGAGGATCGGCAGGATCAGATTTTGTTTCCGTAGCATTGGATTCACCGGAAACCGAAACATTTTCGTGCTGAGTTTCGGACTCACGTTGATTCTCTGATTCAAAATCGTCTGGAAGACCACACATTGATTGCGGTTGAGATTGAGATTCTATAACTTTATCAGTTTGTTCGGAATCAGTTTTTTCGGTTTCTTTATCGACCTCGGAAGGTTGAGTTCGCTCGGTATCTACAATAATTCTAATATTTTCAACTGAGGTTTCACCTTTTCCAGTGGTTTCAGAATGTTTAGTTACTTCATGATGTAAACTAATTTTTTCCACTTGCTCAGCTTGTGAGGGACAATCGGAAGGTTCAACATTTTGTTGCTGTAGTTGGGTTTCCTCTTTTGAAACTTCAGTTTCATCGATTTCTTCAACGGTATCCAAGAGTTCAGAGTGTTCCAAGTGAACAACTTCTTCGACAACTTCAGTATATTCGACCACTTCAGTAGTTTCTTCCAATCCAACCGAGTTACCCATTGTAGAAATAGCGGTGGCCATGTTATTAAGTTAAAATCTAAGCGAGAAGAACAAAAATGTTACCTTTAAATATAAATATGATATGCATAAACAATACAAAAAGTGAGGCGCGTTTTCTTAAAAAAATCAATTAATACACCAGGGTATTGAAGGAACCAATAAGCGAAGGAAAGGGGGGTGACTGTGGTTGTGTATTTACAGTATTATGTTGTGTGTGATATATTGTGCGTATATTATAGGTGTGGGAACTTGGAATGTTTGTTCCGCAGCAACCAACGAAATAGCGTACAAGCAACCTTTGCAGATGAGAAAAAAAACGCGACTCGTTTTGAAAAATAAAAAAAAAAGGTGACAACACTTACATGAGAAAGATTTATGAAAACTTTTTTTTTATTAATTTTTGAAATAAATGTTTTAAAAAGAAAGGAATAAGGTTTGTTTTTTTTTTTTTTTTAAAAAAAAAAATAAAGATTATGATAATAATAAATTGGAGTTTAAAATGTAAATTTTCGTTAGCTCGTTTACGTTTTAATTGTTTTTATTTTATTTTTTTATTTTTTTATTTCCTGTTATTTGATTCCAAACGAAGCACACAAAAGGGAAGAGAGTGGAATGAAAACAGAAATAAATATTAATTGATATAAAAGGGGATGTAAAATAAGAAAAATTAGGAAATAAACCAAGTTTAGACTCAACAGAGAGTTTATTATTTATTATTATTGTAAAAAAAAAAAAAAATAAAATAAAAACTCCGATAATCAATCAATCAACACCACATCTGCTGATGGGTGGGCAAAAAAAAAGGGTTCAATTGTGTAAAATGGAGGGGGAGGCAATTAATAAACAAAAAAAAAAAAAAATTTTTTTGATAGCCGATCCTTTTCAAGAAATTCCTAAAACTCTTTTGAAGGAAATAAATTAACCGTGATGAATTTAAGGTGTAATAATAATAAAGAAATCTTTTGTTGAAGGCTAATAAAGTATGATTCATTTCCCAAAATGATTCTTATTCTGTGTCACTGTTGATTTTTTCTCTCGTTCAAAAAAGCAGCGAATAAGAAGAACGGTTCATCTTTAAGATCTTCCAAAACCAACGCAAAAAGCAAGATTATGCTTTGCATTTTTCTCGAAGCTTTTTTTTTGCTTTAAATTCAGCCTTATAAAGGGACTAAAAATTTAGGCATTGTAAATTTTCTATTATTTCTTCAACTGGTTAGCGGATTATGTCGGTAAAATATGAACCAAAGGGATCTACAAATTAAAGTTAAACATGGGAACTTCGTGGGGTCGTTATAATTTCTTGTGTAAAATGCTTCAAAGATATACCCAGTAAAGCAATTTGTATAACCTGCCGAAATACAATGAGGGAACATTTTATCTTATTTATTTACAAACTAATTAACTAATTGCGTTAAAATCATTTCATCCAATTCGATCGGAAAGTCCAAAAGGAAAAAAAATTTTTTTTTTGTAAATACCTAAATAAGGTAATTTCAAATTTTCTTATTAATATCACAAGTGTGTACAAACAGTGTCACCTTGAAAAAGGGAGTAAACAATCTGTATTTAATATATTCATTTCACATTTACAAACCACCCACCTGAAATATTAATTTTTTCAGTTGTTTCAGCCGCTTAAAATGAAATCTGTGTCTCCTTGGTTTAAAAATTGTTATAACCTAAATTAAAACTTTATTTCTTTCAATCCATTTAAGTATTTCAATAAATAAGTAATTCATTTCTTACAAGCACGTAGCATTTCATACATAAAGATCACGGACCAACCCATGAATTTCTATTTCAAGTCAGTTAATAACGAAATTATACGTATATGTGCATTATCGAGGCACGATCTGCATCATTTCTAAATCACGTGTAACTCCATTTACGTTACATACATATATTACAAGCATACACTGGATTCTTGAATGATGATGAATCTAAACACAATTTTAAAAGATTTGACGCAATCGATGATATGAGCAATTGAAAGATATATTTATAATAATTTTCCCTGATTTGCAACCGGTATAATTGGAATCTTCATTCAATAAAAGATATCAAATATAATAATGGATCGATCCGATGATTAAAGATTTTAACGAATGCATCGAGAAAAGATTTTTTTTTTTTTAATAAAATTATATAAAATTTAAAAAAATTAAAAAATTAATTTGTCAAAGGATAAAAAAAAAATTTTTTTATTTTTAATGTATCATTAAAATTCATTATTCGATTCAATTCGTTGGTCACCTGCATTAAAAAAAGAAATATCCGATATTTCATATTTCAGAACGAATCAACATTATAGAACTGCGCCGAACAATATTCTGACATACCCGATCCCGATGAATCACATGAATATATCATCCCTTTAATAAAGGAGACGTCGTCTTTTTTTGTAACATATCTACCTCTCCATTCACACGCTCCATCACACATGACAAATATGACAAATTGAAACTCCAAATATTCATCAGCTGACCCTGAGACAATATTAATGCAGTATTATTGTTATTTGTTTTTAATAAACTATGGAATAACGGAAAAATTAATTATTGAATGTACAAGGGTATTTGCAAAGGAAAAGTTGTCATAAACTGATTGTTATTTACGTTATCAACTTTCAAGTCAATCGAATAAAAGGAAAAAAAAAAAAAAAAGAATAATACAATTTTCAAAGAACATTCAATGTAAATCCCCACCAATTTGTATAAAAGTTTTTCCCTATTTTTTTTTTTTTTTAATAAAGGAAATTTATGATGTTGGGGTAAAAATTTCTCATGATTTAATAATGTTGGACGAAAAATAAGGTTCTCACGATCAACCTGCCCGTCTGCAAATGTTATAAATAATATACAGGTTACAGTTTCCAAAAAAATTTAGCTTATTAGTTAGTAATGTATAAAATCACATCTAATTTTCGATCTCTTTTTTTAAATAATTTTCATTCTTCAAATCCTTCACGAATTATTCTTTCTAATAAGAATTTCTTAAATTTGAGAAAACGTTATTTCGCAATGTCCACAAACGCTACTCTCGGTACCTTTAGTTTGCCCGAAACCCTTAATGAACCTATGGTGATTTATCTTTATTATTATTATTTATTGTAGACTTTTTTTTTTCTTTTATTTTTTTTTATCCGGATTGATCTAAAAAGATACGATTTTTTTCTATCAGAGGAATTTTGAACCGGGTAGTTCGGACCGTGCAAACCTTATTGCTGCTTTGAACGAATTTAAAGCTCAGGCACCCATTGAAATTCCCATACTCGTTAACGGAGAAAAGGTAATTTTTTTTTTTTTTTACCTGGCATATTATGTCATCTTAAAATAAAATATATTCCCATGTCTTCTTATAAATCAAAATCAATTTCATTCTCCATTCATAAATAGATTCATACTGGTAAAATTCAAGAACAAAGAATACCATCAGATCATCAAACGATTTTGGCTAAAGCTTACGAGGCAGATTCTTCAATCGTTAAAAAAGCAATTGAAGGTGCATTGGCGGTAAAATCAACTTGGGAAGCTTATCCATTTAACGAAAGATCAACCATTTTTTTAAAAGCGGCAGATTTAGCGGCAGGAAAATATAGATTTAAATTATTGGCTGCTACAATGCTTGGACAAGGGAAAAATACTTGGCAAGCTGAAATCGATTCCGCAGCGGAATTAATTGATTTTTGGAGATTTAATAATAAATACGCTCATGAGATTTATCAACAACAACCTTCTAAAAATGCTCCTGGCGTTTGGAATCGCGTCGAATATCGTCCTTTAGAAGGGTTCGTTTACGCTATCACCCCATTTAACTTTACTGCCATTGCTGGTAATTTACCAAGTGCCCCTGCTTTAATGGGTAATGTAGTACTTTGGAAACCCTCTCCAAGTTCTTTACTATCTAATTGGGTTATAATGGAAATTTTAAGAGAAGCTGGTTTACCTGATGGTGTAATTCAATTTATACCTGGTCCTGCTGAAGAAATCACTGATGTGATTTTAAAATCCCCCGATTTCGCTTCTTTACATTTTACCGGATCCACTTTTGTCTTTAAACATTTATGGAAGACCATTGGAAACAATATCGATACCTATAAATCTTACCCAAGAATCGTGGGTGAAACCGGTGGCAAAAATTTTCATATGGTACATAAGTCTGCTGATGTACCGAATGTTGTAAATCAAACAATTCGCAGTGCTTTCGAATATCAGGGTCAGAAATGTTCCGCCTGTTCTCGAGCTTATATACCTGATACCTTATGGGATGAGTTCCGAGAGCTTTTACTACAACAACATTCCAAAATTAATGTCGGTTCTCCCGAAGACTTTTCCAATTTCATGGGAGCGGTCATGTAAGCTATCCGGCTATGATATTATTATACGCTTCGAAGCCTTTTTTTTTTTTTTTTAAAAAAAAAAAATAATAAAATGAAATAAAATAAAAATTTCAAAACTTTTAATTCAAAACTTCTAAATTGTAGACACGAAGCATCTTTTGAAAAGATTAAAGGTTACATTGATTGGGCAGCTAAAGATGCTGATAGTGAAATAATCGCTGGTGGTACTTATGATAAATCAAAGGGTTATTTCGTTCAACCAACCATTATCGTCACTAAAAATCCAAAAAGCAGGACAATGGTCGAAGAAATTTTCGGGTATGTTGATTTAAAAGTTTGAGCAAATTAATAAGTCAATTACTTGTTAACTTTAATTTTATCTTTCTATTTTTAGACCTGTGCTTACTATATACGTGTAAGTAAATATTTTATTCTGACGATCCAACAAGAATTTCTTGCTTTTAAACAACTTACTAATCCACATTTTTATACGTTATCTAGGTATAAAGCTGATGAATACGAAAAAGTTCTTGATTTGGTTAATGAAACATCTTCCTACGCTTTAACTGGTTCCATGTAAGTTGATAATATATAAAGATATCAATTCAGTTAATGATTTCTTAATAATAAAAAATTTTCTTTTATTTAGTTTTGCACAAAGTCGATCCGCGATTATGCTCGCTGGAAGCAAATTACGACATGCATCTGGTAACTTCTACATTAATGATAAATCAACTGGTGCTATCGTAGGTCAACAACCTTTCGGTGGTTCTCGTTCTTCCGGAACAAATGATAAAGGAGGAAGTGCAACCCTGGTAATATATTATTTTTTGTAAATACTTAATTCATTTTGTTTTTTTTCAATATAATTCTTAATTCTTAATCCTTTCATTTAATTAATTATAGCTATATCGATTCACATCTATGCGCACCATTAAAGAAAATTTTGTTAACATTCAAGAATATTTATACAAATCAAATCTTGTTTAAATTCCAAATCTTGTTTACAAAGACCTATTATGGGTTTGAATTATTAAAATTTTGTTATAGATTTTGTTTAGTCCGTTTAGTCCATAAAAAATAAGAAATCGAAATATTTTATTTTTATATATACTTTTTTTTTTAGTCTTTTATTTTTAACTTATTGATCAAACGCGTCCAATACGCTCAACCGATTTAATCATCAGCGTATACTAAAAACTCACGAGTTCCTGTGTAGTGAGTTGCAAAAGCTTTACCATCTCCAGATGGTTGCGAGAACGCTACTTCACTAGGCTTGAGCTCACAACCATAAATAAAATTTTTCCTAATATTCAGAGGGAATTAATATATGTTTTATTTAATTTTAATAAAAGAAATTTTCATTTATACATACCTGACTTGATCCAGTAGCCTTGACGCAATTTTTTTCCTCCGATAATCTTTTTTAACCCATAAGCGACTAATTCCACAAAAAGCACGAATATAATTTGTACTATTAAGAAATTTTCTTTTAGTAATTATTTTAATTTGCCGTGAAATGAGTTTTAAAATCGATTCTTACCAACAAAAAATTCCTGACCCAACATCAGTATCAGTATGCATTTTCGAATCTTTACTAGATTCATTTTGAGCTTTGTCACTTGAAGGATCTACAATTACTTTATAAGCTTTCTCAATCTGAACGGCCAGAGCAAATCCAACAATGTCATACTTATTAGCAATATAAAAGTAAGCTTTGCTCGTATTCAACTTTTCCTCAGTCAACATTACTGCGCCAAGTTCCAAATTGACCCATTCAATAGTGTTCTTAATCTGGTAAAAAAAAAAAAAAAATTGAATAAAATATCTCGCTTAAAATTTAATAATCAGAATAATCAGGATAATATTTAAATTACTTTATGTTTTTCAAAGAAATGTGACTGATTATAAACAAGCAACACAATACGACCATTGACTTCAGCAATTGATTCCAGTGTAACTTCATCTTGATAACCCTATGAAATAGAAATGACATTAATTAAATTAACAAAATAATAATAATAATATTTATAATACCATAACTTATATTTACATGATATTTAATTCCTTCAAGAGTCAAACGATGAAAGTTAGTATGTAATGTTTCATCAACCAGCACTCCTCGAACGTACGACATTTGACATTCCGGACATGTATATGCACCAAAATCCTTTTGTCCAATGTCAATATAAGTTTGTTCATAACTTTTAACGCGTTTTTTAGGCCGTGATGATGATGATTGCAAATTATTTTCAGCATTCTCTCTATTCTCATCATTAATTTTATTAAATCTCGGAATAGTAGCATATTTTTTCTTCTTTTTACGTTGATTGTTATTTAATTCAACTGATACAGGTTTAAAAAAATCTCCTATACACTTTTGTTTTACTACTATCCCAGAATTTCTTTCTTGTTTTACATTTCCCATATAAGAATCATTAAATTCAACGGCAGGTAATACAGATCCAGTTGTAACACGTCTTTTAGGTCTTATGAAATGTGCACCAATTTCAATACACTCATCATTAAGCTTAACAGTCGAGAAACTGTCAGTAATAATGCGCCTATTTGATTGTATCTGTTCATCAAATTCTACGCGCTCATTTAAGGTATTTTCCTTGTTAAAGTTACTTTCAATGTTGGTCACGTCTCTAAGTAACAATGAATTGTCTCGTAAAGGACTATATTTTAATTAAATGTTCTAGTTAATGTATAAACACGTAAAAATTCTATATTAAAGTGATTTTATACCTTAAAGTTAAATCTGTTACATCTTTGCGTTTACCATAAGTCACTTTCACCTCTGGCTTTCTATAGTTATTATTTTCAAACATTAATTTACAATAATCAATAAGCGAGAACACGAAAATAATTACCTTGTGAGTGCCATTCTTTCACTTAAAGTCCTCGATATTGTTAAGTAATAATATTTTCTCGCAAGATAATTTTTCTGCTTATTAAACTTAAGCTTCTTGCAATTTTACAGTAGATAATTTTGTGAAATATGATTTTTTTTGAATTCTCGATAGAATTCAACTAACTTTTATATCTAATTTTCATTACTTTTATATTCTTTGCTCAACAAACTTTTCCACGTGATTTCTTACCAAAGACGCGTAAAAAAAAAAATTTTTTCCGTGCTTATTAGGTTACACGGAAATTTCTACGTGTCTAATGAAAATAACTAACATCTTAGATTAGATCTAGTTAATTTTGAAGGTGATCAAATTTATTAATTTTATACTTATAAATTTATTTAAGTATATAGTATTAATTTTTATTATTTAATTAATTATTACTTTATTGATAACGATAAAATTTAATTAATCTATTATACTATAAAAAGTAATAGAAGTTTTTTTACTTTCTATTAATTTAAGATTCATTATTTTTAAATAATTTCTAAAAATTTTTAAATCTTCACTAGAAATTATCTGATTGTTAAGAAAAAAAAAGTTATTGTGCCGCTTTTTTAATGTTAATTAATTCTAATTTTGGTTTATTATCTGATATGTATCATTTATTACATCATATACAAGGAAACCATTCCAATAAGAAAAATAGTTACACAATTTTTTATACAATATAAAA
>CAJVPQ010002081.1:0-15144 GCA_910591825.1 Funneliformis caledonium
AAAAAATTTTTTAAATTTATTCAAAAAAAAATTAATTATAATAAAACAAAGTAATAACTTTTAAATACTTTTATTTGATACTTTTTTTTTTTTATAAAGTGTGGTAATTTCACGATATACATTATATTGATACAGTACATACAGTATTTAATAAATTACACAAATATAATATTCAAAAAAACAAAAAAATTTGAGAATTAATACAGTACGAAAAGCTATTACTCAACGAATATTAAATTACGTGATATTAGATTTTATGTATATGTAGACTCGGATATATAGAACACTTGTACTTAATGCGCAGTAAGCGATATACTTTGACCAAAGTGCTCAAATTATCCTGTGAAGTTAAAAAAAAGGACCGCGATATTAATAAAGTTACAAAAACAAATATTACAACACGAATATTAATCCAGTCAAGATTAAATTTTATATACAAATATTATCATACCTGCTGAACAAAATTTTATTTAGAGATAAAAGGTAATTGACTTTGACCAAAGTGCTCAAATTATCATATGAAGTTAAAAAAAATAGGCCAGTAATATTAATAAAGTTACAAAAACACATATTACAACACGAATATTAATCCAGTTAAAATTAAATTTTATATGCAAATATTATCGAACCTGCTGAACAACTTTCACATAGAAGTGAAAGACGATTAACTTTAACCAAAGTACTCAAATTTCCTTGTGAAGTCAAAATAGTGTATCTTATTTAGTAAAGTTACAAAAAAAATTATTTCTACACGAATACGAATGAATATTAATCCAGTCAATATAAAACATTAGATATAAATAGTATCGAAACTGTTTAACATCTTTCACTTAGAGATAAATGTGATTGACTTTGATCAAAGTTCTCAAATTTCGTCATGAAATCTCTGTATTAATGTTTATAAAAAAAGATATTAAATGTACTTTTTTTTGATAAATTTTAATTTTTATAAGATTTCTTACAAGTTCAAGTATTTAAGTTTAAAAAAAATAATTTTTTTTAAAGATTATGTTAAATAATTTTATTAAAAAAAAAAAAAAAAAGAAAATACACGAATAATATAATTGTAGATCGTTTATTTATGTAATGTAAAATAAAAATATATACTAACTAAAATTAGAAAGGACTAGATTAAAATCAGTCTGAACATTTTTTGTATTAAAAAAAAATACATATTCTGGACATGAATTTTAATACATAATCTGGACATTTTCTGTATTAGAAAAATAGACAAATAATTTTAATACAAATTCTGAACATATTCTGTATTAGAAAAAAAGATTAAATTTCTTTCTGTATATATTCTAAATGTTTGAATAAGTCTGAACAGTAAGTGTAATCATTTTTTAGAACAAATAATGGTTATTTTCTGGATATTTTCTGATATACCTGAATAGATTCAGAACATTTTCGATGATATTTTCTGAATATTTATTTTTTATAGGGCTTTATTGTCCCATTTGTGAAAAATACTTCCCTATTCTCACTTTTTTAATGAACTATGAAATAACAGCATATCCTATTACTTGAGGATGATCCAAGATACAATCTAAGAACCAGCTTGATGACTTTTCCCTTTTACCTTTACAATGACCTATTGAAGAAATTGACTTAAGGGAATATAATTCAGATGGATATTAAATTGATTGGCTGTCCAATAGAAATGATTCAACAATTTAAATTTTGGTCATTGAATTATTTTGGTCATTAAATTTTTTGATTTTTGGTATTTTTGGTCATTAAATTTGGTCATTCAATATAAAAACTAAGCCACATCTAATCATGTGATATATATTTCTAAGTGTACCTATAAGCAGGGTTGGGAAATTAGTACAGTTAGTACAGCTTAGTACAGTTTAGTACAGTTAGTACACATAATAATTAATATAAAATTTAGTACAGTACAGTACAAATACAAGGTCAAAATTTGCCTAGTACATACAAATTTCCCAACCCTGCCTATAAGACATCCCACCCCCTAAAATATTACGTAATATATGTCAGTACCTTACTGTATACCGCTTAAAAACTCAGAAATATAGTTTAAATATTACAAATATGCAGACTAT
Organism: Funneliformis caledonium; assembly: GCA_910591825.1. Classification (NCBI taxonomy): domain Eukaryota; kingdom Fungi; phylum Glomeromycota; class Glomeromycetes; order Glomerales; family Glomeraceae; genus Funneliformis; species Funneliformis caledonium. The sequence goes on from CAJVPQ010002081.1 coordinate 2,070, forward strand.
TTTTCTATATTAAAATTCATGCTATGTGGCTCGAAACTCGAAGAAAATATAAACCTCCTTCATTCAGGATATCGGTATTAGAGAACGACATTTGGGATTCGGGAATAAGGAATTCATGATTCGAGATAATGGCATGGTGATTTCGGGAATATGGATTCCTAAAAAAGAACATTTGTGACGGGAAATTGAACTGTGATATAGACTATAAAAAACCTTACATCTATGAGTTAAAGCATTCTCTACATAAAGCACTAATCTAAATTACCAGTTTTGTCTCAAAATTCCAAAATTAAATTGGTCACGACTTCCAAAGAGTGTATTGAAAATACAATAATAAGACAAATAATTTGTTTCAAGCATTAAAAATGTTGTTACGGTATATTTCAGGCACGCATAATATTTCAAAATGCCATCTTCCTTTTCCATATCAAATTTCTTAAACAAAACTGGTTATTTTCGAAATTAGAATTATTTAATTTCAACATTTTAGTTTTATAAATTACTAATTGGCAATCATGGTCATTATTTCTGAACTGCTAAGAATTACGAAAAATAATTTCAATTATAAGTTAAAGGTTAATTTTATTGATTTAAATTTTAATTTTTAAAAAGATCGGAAGGGATAAAAATATATAATAAAAAAAAATTAAATAATTTTAAAATTAAAAAGATATTATTATTATAATGATTTATATCTAAAGTAAGATTTATATCAAATACTTTGAATAAATTATAAAAAAATATTGTTATTTTAATATTTCTAATAAAATTATTTTATCGGAGGGGATAAAAAAAAAATTAAAAAGATCGGAGGGGATAAAAAAAAATCAAAATCAATAAATTAAATAAAAAAAAAATAAAAAGATCGGGGGATAAAAAAATATAATAAAAAAAATTAAAAAACTAAAAAAAAAAAAATTCGAGGATAAAACATCTTTTATACATTTGCTAATGAGAAAGATTCGCTGGTACTAGCCAAACCCATTCCACTTTGTACGGATCACGACCGCTTCAGCGGGATCGCAAAACGGATGGATTTCTCCCAAGGATCACGACCACTTCTATGGGATCGATAATACGAATACATTTCATAACATCGCATCGTTAAAGTAATATTGGGGGGAAAAGAGAATAACTTATTAAAATTGCCTCCACTATATTCCGCAAACAATTTCGTCGTTATAGTATGAATTTGTAACGTCCACCACCAAAAAATCACAGGCACGCCACGCGATCAAATTTACCGATCGTTTCCAAATAACGGGGGGCCAACTCAAGGTTAGCTAGCTCATTTTTTTGGCTTTTCCATCATTTGCTCTATTGAAAAGGGATTAATAATTAAACGATTGTGAGTAAACAGAAACAAAAAATATAGTCATATGCCAATTCCTCAACCAAGCCGTACTAAAACGATCACCCTTCATAAAGAACAAGATCAGTAATCCACGCAAACGAGTTGTCCTGCACTTCTGTTGAGGCAGGCCTCAGCAAAAATCGGTAACATCTCATCATTTCGTAAAACGACAAACATACGACAAATACTGATAACTAGTTTTGCTTCGACTATTCAATACATAACCGATCCCTTTTACAGTATCAGTAGACCCAAACAGCCTTCTACTCAGTCTTATCTTACCTGGTATTAAAGTACGTCAACGAAAGAAATAAATAAAAAAGTAAAGTTCAATTTTTTTCTATTGAAAATTAAAAGACGAAAAAATTCTAGAGGTTAAGGATTAAAAAAATGCTTGACTTGAAAAATTTAGAATTTAGGACGGCTCTCGGAAATCTTTCACTTTGTATTTTTAAAAAATTTTTCGCATCATGAAGTGTAGTGGAAATTGGGGAGTTTATATAATCACATAAACGATCTATGATTACGTCATAGTGAGAATCAATTTTACGCGTCGTGTCGCGTATACTATATAATACTATCTTCCCCTGCGATCTTCCCCTGCATCCCCATCGAATTTCACTTTCACGTGATCATAATAAAAATATTTGTCAATTGCGTCACACCCCTCAAATTTTCATTTTTAATATGTATTGAGAATTTTTTTCGGTAGTGAATACTATTTGTCACGCCATTATTTGTCACCGGTAAATCTAACATTATCACATGTAGTTGCATAATGCGAGCCAAAATGTCACGTGAAAGTGAATTCTGTAGGATTTCCCCAGCGTACGTAACCACCAAAAAATTACTGTCTCGTGAACATAGTAAAAATATTCATTCCAAAACCACAGTTAATTTCATAATTCCGTCCAAAAAGTCGTGTGAAAGTTTTTTTGTGGTTACGCTATTTACTGTCACGTGATCATAAAATTTTTGTCACCGGTGTCACGCCTGCTGCGTTTTCGTATTTTATTATATTTATATGCATCTGCCGGCCTGTTTTTTTTATAGCTATATTTTAATTGTTATATTATATTCTACATTTAATTTTAAACAAGTTATGACCTAATCGCGTATTACAATTTTATCGTTTTTTTATAAAAGATGCGCATTCTTTATTTTTTTTTCAGTATAACAATCTATCGGATCAGAACCATATAATGCAATATTATAAACCCAAATTTCGATAAAGGTTGCGGTCAGTTTCACGGCATTTAATATTGTATAAATCTCTTCGACGATCTAACTCTTCAATTAATTTCCCAATATTCCCAATAGCAGATAACCTAATTATAAGAAATGACATTCGCCATTATATACTACATCACCATCTAAATATCAAAGAAAAAATGACATTAATTATTTTATAAATGCCATTACACGCCACGCACTCATCAAAGAAACTTACCACTCATTTCATTCAAGTAATGTCCAAAAATCTAAAAAAAAAAAGAAATGCATTCCTTTTAGTTATTAATGCTAGCAATTATTGTAAAGGAAAGTATTATTTATAAATTAAATTACTTACATTATTTCAAATAACGAATATTATGAGTATGATCCTTCCAAGTACGTGGCATTGATTTTCGGCGTTTATATCTATATATTTCATCAACCTTGGTCTTATTTTGATTAAAGTTCGCTTGACTCCTTGAGCCCAAAGAATATTTTTTGATCATTTTTGTTCCTCAAGTAAATTAATTGTTTGTTGCGGCATATCTATAAGATTTTCAAATATATCACTCTCATTAGTATATTTTTTATCTCAAAAAACAATAGAAAGAAAGAAATAGACTAAATAAATCCATTATTAAGTTTACATTCTTAATGAACCCTTCGGAATCAACCGGACTGAATCCACCTTTAACATCTAAAGAACTTTCTTCCATGTCGTATAATTTATCGGTATCGGATTACGACCCTCAATGATCACATTACCTTGTAAAGCTTCAATTTAATTTCCTTATTAACAGATTTTTGACTACTTGTAAATGAAGCAGACAAGAATTCCCGTTCAGATGAAAAGTACTACCCATTATATAAATTTGCGAGAACTGTGTAACAAATTGATCTCTCAAACGCACGTACTTGACGATCAAGGACAAATCCTTCCAAATCGACATGGGCTGTTCAAAGAATGGTACCTCCGGGTGTTTCATAAAAACCTCGACTATTGATGCCAATAAATCGATTTTCAACGGCCAATACCGTTTCTTCGTGCGACCATATAAAAAGATCGAGAGATTCGGTTATTGTGGTGATTTACGACCTTGGTAAGTATACCATGTTTGAATGTAATACGTTCAGGTGTGTTTGGTGCTTCTTCCGGGTCTACGGTTAATTTTCACATGCCTTTTGTGGTGTTACATTAGGATCTTATAAGATACCAGCTTCATAGATATAAATAAAAGATCAAAAAAATTCGAATCAGAAATACGAAAGAGACAAAATTATATTAGCTTCCTGAATGCTTCATTATTAAGAACTTACAAATTTTCATCTGTTGACCATGGTTTTGTTTTAGTTTGAACAACTGGTACGTTCTTTTGAGCCGCATAATCTAAAAGACTTTGTCGACCATGGTAACGGGTATAAATTTCTTTTATAGGTTAATCAAAAAAAAATTTTAATTTCATTAGTTTTTTTTCTTTTGATATCAAGAAAGAGAAAATGAGTTCATTGACATAAGTGCGTCTTAAGTCCTAACTAAAATATCGTTACAATATAATTCAACAAAAAATTCAATTCTTCGAAATATTATTTTATTTATTATGATCATACCTCAATAAAAACTTTCTTGGAACCAATCTTTAAAGCTTTTTCCCTTAGCTTCTTCAAAATCTTCTTATTGACCAACATCGGCCATATGAGCAAGGACATCATATCCTTGTTCAATGAGCCAAATGAGAATGCAAGAAGTATCCAAACCACCAGAATAAGCTAGAAGAACGCGACCTTTTGACATTTTTTTTTTTTTTTTATAAATTATAAAATGTTAATGATAAATGTGATATTAAAGGAATAATGAAAGGAATGAATTTCAATTGATCAAATAATTTTCCGTATTTTATATCTTTTTTTTAGGTTTTCATTTTATGAGAAGGATAGTCGCAAATATCGATGATAATTTTTTGGCAACATCTGTGCGATAATCATGCGTGGCAATTATTCACGTGTGAAAGAAGATCTGATCTTCACGTATGTGATTACACGATTATCAACATTTGTGAAATTATTGAGATAAACGAGAAAGAAGAAAGAAATAATATTTTTATAATAATCAGGGGGCATCGTGAACTGTGAAGTAACCTCTGATAACCCGTGAAGTTACTATCAATAATTCAATGTCACGGCATTTATAGCACAATAAAAAGAATTTATTGCGGAATATTAATTACATCAGTAAAGTGTTGATAACTGAATATTTCGATAGATTGTAATTGTGAAAAGTAGAAGTAATATAATGCAATATTATGAATATATTAAAGCTTTGTCTATTATAAGAATAAATTAAATAAATTAAATAAATATATAGAAGCTTATGCATAATTCAAATTACTTACTTTATTATTCATTATTTGTAATATTTAAGCTTATATTGATTAAATATTAATAAATTTAGAATTTCAAAATAATTACCAATACTATAAATTGGTTACTAATTTTCATATCATATTCCAAAACATCATTTATTCTTTCAGAAAAATCAAGTATAATAAATATAGTATCGGGGCGCGGCATCGAATCGTATTTGAATTATTTTATTAAACCACTGTCAATGTAGCTGATTGCTAGCATAAAGCATAAAGTTAAGCAACGTGCCACCAGCTTTTCGGCATTCTTTTATTATGCTAAATGATTATCTTAATTAGCTTCAATATATGTTGATATAAAATTTCGAAATAAAGTTTTGTTTTCGATACTTTTGTCCGTGTAAAAATAAATTTCCTTCGTAATATATAGTACTAGATATACCGTACTAAATACAGTATAGAAAAATTTGGGCCCCTCTTCCTTCAGCCACCATGTGAATCTGGATATAGTGTGAATAAGTCTATAGTCATTAAAAAGTCCTCTATAACACCCAATAAAAAGAAATTGCATCATGAAACAATCACCTCAAAATTCAATTGCATCTTATTCAAATGGAAACATGCTATTTTGATATCCATGAAATCATTGATTTGAAGATCGTACGGAATATTGTATTGTAACAAAAAGATTCAAAACACTATAAATTGTTTGAAAGGATCGTAACCCGAAATTCGATCTGACCCCCGGTAGATTCGAATTAATTTCATATTCAAATCTGCATATAACCACACTCTGACGGTCTATATAAAAATACAATTAGAATTCCTACTAAATCCTGAATAAATATTTAAATTGCTTGATCTTGCTTCACTTCCTGAAAAATCCTTGATTTCACTTATTAAGAGATGAAAACAGTTGAAGCCTTGGAAGCATGTATTAAACGGGAGCTTGAAAAAGGTCTACGCTCATCAAAATCTCATAAATTGGTCAGATGATGATTTACCATTAATCAGGTTTTATATTTATCTTGCTAAAAATATTCGTCCGTATTTTAAATCTTCTGAGAATATAATAAATTCCAATCAACTGTCTGTTTACTTATACCCTCAACCTTCCCAATACCTTCAAGAATGCGGCTTCGAATTTTATTGATAGCATTGCTTCGGCTTTGTTACTTTGTGTTACAGGCTAGACCATTCTTCTCTGAACCAGATGTGCATATCACCTAGAAATTCGGATGACAAATCTACGATGGAAGACAATCCAAACCTACTCTATAGATCTCTTCGTTATATTTGTGATAATTAAACGCGTAAAAGTATACATAATAACTCTCACTGTATAAGCGATCAGCCATTATTTATAGAATTTTTTAATGCTGATTGTGAGAGGACATTTCTGATGAATTCTCCGCTTTTACAACCTCCATTCTGAATTACTGGGTTGATCTACTTCGTCAAAAGATGAAAAATTTTCGTTGATAGTAATTTCGGATTCTTCGTCATCAGCTCTTCTTTCTCTTCGCTTATATTCATTTCCAGATTTGATATCTTTCAAAAATCTTAAATTAAAATCTTCATAATCTCCACGCTTCCGTTTGTTAGTAGGTACGTCATCGCTAGTTGACTCAAATACAGATTGAAACTCTAAGCTTAGAGATCTTATCCTGTTTGTCGATGTAGTTGGTGGCTTGTAAGATGTGTAATTTATGATTTGTTTTCTTGCATTACGGACAAAGTTTCCTTAAGATGACGGAGACCTATTCCTTCAAACTCCATCATTCCTTCTTTCTAAAAATCAAAAATAAAGTTAGAAAAATATTAGCACTAGAAATAGTTCTTTGTAAAGATAACCTACCTATTGCAATTAGGTATTTTTCTCAATTATTACATATTCCATAATAGTGCCTTGTAGATTATTACAAAAGAGTTTTATTGAATTCAACATTTTTATTTCCTTAAGAAAATCATTTCATAAGAGAAACATTTCGTTACTAATACATCTTTTTTTATCCTATATGAGTTGTCGTTTATCGTAGGTAAAATGGAAGTTTGAAAAATTTTTTGGAACATGTAAAATAATGGACAAAATCATATTTTTATGTAATATTTTAAAATATAATTTTAAAGAAAAAATTTTTTTATTTTTATTTTTATTTTTATTTTTTTGGTATTAGCTTTACTCGAACCCAATATTCGAGAGTAGAATGTCAAGTGCTTTATACCGCTATACTATAGCAGCACTGACATATTTTTTAATTTAAATTTAATATAAATATCAACTGATTTTCGAATGTATCATATGATGATCACCTGATCAATTATCTGATATTATATTATCATTACGCAATAAAATTAAACATTTTTAACAACATTGCATCAATCATCAAGGCTATGGATATTATTTTTTTATATTCCTTTCTGTATTTAATAATTTGAATTTTGATCTTAAATGTGACCTGTGTTAATTAATGTCTCACTTCAAGTTCAAATATACTATCACTAGGCTTGAAAACTTCCAATATATGTTTTACCAAACTTCAAAAGTTTATTGAGAATGGGATATTAGTCACCTTACTGATTAACACGATCTTCATATGAAAATGCTGACAGACAGAGGAATAATTTGACAACAAATTTTTTAAATTGAAATGAATCAAGAGTGTGATTAATGAAGAAAAAGGAAACTGGCTAGTTTAAATTTGTAAGATGGTAAAAATAACAGCGGCTAAAACAAAAAAAAAGAATCATTTATAGATTACATATATTAAAATAAAAAAATCTGAAATTTAATATAATTCTTTTAACATTCTAATATAGTGATATATCTGTGGGATTATAACTTGAAAAACTAAGGATTATCGAGAATCATAATTCGAGAGTAAGAAAAAAGATGTGGTGGTATAGTTTTTTTTAATTAATTATTTTTTTTTTTAGGTGGAATTTATATAATTGATAGTTGGTTTATGACTAACTAAAAAGGATATTTGAATTGTTAAAGAATTTCATAATGCAGATGAAATTATTTCTCTTTTGAAGTAACATTATATTCGTAAGCAATTTTAGATCTGTCATTCTTTAAGTTATGATAACCTTACTATACCAATAAATTCTAGAAGTATTCACTAATTGCTAATGTTTTCTTCTATTAAATTTCATGATTTAGAACTAATAGACTTGCATAATTTAACACGAAGATGATAGATGCGAATGAACTAATTTTTCATGATTTAGACAGTTACAGTTGTGTTTGATAGATTATTACGACATCAAGATTCTAAGAGAAACTCTGGAATAATTGGACAAAGTTCGTATTACATTATTGATTTAAAAAAATTTAATACATAGATGATAATTTTTTTATTTTACGCGAATGATTTTTTCTAAATCGTTGACTCAAAATTAGAGTAAGTTGCACGACTACTTCCTCCTTGTTGCACTTTAGTAATTTAACAGACTAAAATTTTGTGTTTTTTAATATTAATTTTAGCGAAGTACAATGGATGATACGGGTCGCATATTATTACATAAAGAAGTTTCAGCAGATAAAGAGACAGATGTTCATTTGATACAACCCTTGTTAAATCTTTCTTGAGAACAAAAAATTGATTGAAGCATCCTATCAAGATCTCACAAGAGATTTCATTCCAACTTGAGAAATCAATATTTCAAACAAACAAGCTACATGAACTGAGGAAGAAGAAATAACTGTATCAAAAATTTGAGTAATTTCTGATACATCAAGTGATATCAACGGACTGCAAAGAACGTGCTCCCATAAAAGCTTAGATATCTCCATTCTAGAACAAAATTTTATGTTAGAAAAATCTATACCTGCCAATTATAACATGTTAATATTCATACTTGAAGGAAATGATCATTCGGTGATGATGATATTAAATTACAATCTGCTAATGTGATAATTAGTGCTCCATCAAGAATTAATGATTGTGATGAAAAAGAATCGGTATAAAAATGACTAATGAGGGAGATGGTACATTGGGAGTCATTTTATTTGCTAGACAACCTATTAGAGAACTTGTTGTATAACATGTGCCTTTTGTGGAAATGAATGGAATGATATTATTAAAACTCAAAAAGATTTGTATTTAGGCCAATTTTCAGGGTTATTTTCAAAGTTAAAGAATTGCCATGTATGAATTTTCTATTCAAAAGATCAAAGAATTGTCATCAACAAAGTAATGGATTATGTATAGAGTATTGATTCGTGTCTATATTAATGTTCTTTGGAATCGCATTTGTTGTGGGTATAGGAATAGCGAGTATGGTAGTCATATGGGCAACGGTACTAGTAGAGGTAGTTGTTGGCATCCGCAAACCATTGATATTATGATAATCGTCAATATTTGCGATTACCGCATTTATTTAATATTTTAAAAGTTCTTGTGTGACATTATCTCTATGAATCGAAGATGACATTCTTCAAATTTTCTCTCAACGTGGAACATAGTTGCATGTTAGATAATGTATCAATAGCTCGATTAGAGATACCTGAATGATCCAAGGAAGTAGCATAAGAAAGTAAGACCCTTTTGTCGTATGATCCACAAAGACTTCTACCACTTGGATTGATTAATTTTTCAAGCATATTAAAGAATAGCTTAAAATGAGCATCTTTGGAATCCATGCCTGCCCGAAGAAATTTCCAATCGTAAATCGATAGTTTTTTTCTTTCTTTCTCTTTTATAAAAAATTTGTGTCGTCGACCTAACACATTCAAAAAAAATTAATTTCGCTAATCCCCTTGCTATCGCCTACCTCAATTCCTTCCATAGTCAGCTCAGTTTTGCCATCACTGGAACCAATTCTCTCTGGTTTAACTTGTATTTGATCAGAATCCCATCGTCTTTTTAAAGAACTTGTATTAACAGAAGGCCTAGCAGTACTATTTGCGATATAGCTCATGTAATACTTATGGCAGAATTGAGAGACGTTTAATTCCCAAGGGTCAAATGTTCTGTGCGTAAGGTTTTGCATTTAGCGTCTTCCGTGAACCTTCGAAATTTCGTTTCAGACCCTTATATTTCACAAATAACATATGGCCCAAAAAGTTTTCCTTTCGGAATTTCTATTGTATTGTTGAAAGCAAATGTTGAAAGGTATGTGTGATTAGCAGGATTAATTTTGTCTAAATGTTTATAATATACGCCTAATAATATAATCAGATTATCATATGCTTAGGCTGTATGCTAGCAATTAACAGTGGTTTAATATATAGAAAAATTTTTTCCGATTCGACGCTACGCCTCCGACACCCGCCTAAAAAAAATTGATAAAAAAGCGCAGGAGGTTTTACTTTTTAAAATACTTACCCGCGCCTCAATACCGAAAAATCACATATATTTTATTAATTTTTAAATTTATTTAAATTTATTATTTTTTATTTTTTTTTTAATCTTTATTTTTTAAAACTTTTCAAGATAATTTTTGAAAACTTCGACGATTTCGATGATTGAATTGATTTTATTTTTAATTTTATCTTATCAATAATTTTTTTTTTGTTTGGGTTAGATCGCAAGATAAAGTTTTTTTTTTTTTTATTAAATTATTATTATTATTATTATTATAGGATTGCTTCAGGGCAGGCACATAGACTGATAATTTCATTTTTTTTAACTTTTGCACTATTTAGGTGGTTCTTTCGAGTTGATTTGCTTCTAAGAGTTTGGACAGCGAGATTAGATGAATATGCCACAGCTCTTCAATTTTTATTTTGACGCTTTACATTATTGAAAAATATTTTTTTTTAAAGCTAAATGTCAAATTTAATCAAAAAAAGGAATTTTAAAACGTCGAGAATAAAAAAGCAGAAAGGTAAAGAGCGTATTTTAATGAAATTATTGATACACAAGAGCAATCAACAATTTTTAGTTTTTATTTTCATATAAATTTGATAAATAAATATCTATATTACTATTTTTTGTATTTGTAAAATATAAGAAACTTTATCGTGTCTCCACATATAATATACAACTACACACAGGATCGTATTAAATAAGTTGAATAAATCTTTCTTAAATGGGCCTGAGTTAAACTGGTTAACATCGGTCTTTATTTTATTTAAACTGTACTAGCTTATATTCAGTCTATAGGCCGGCCCAACGCTGAAAATAATGCCTTAACAAGGCTTATCGTGGATTTTGAAAATAATTTTAGAAGACGAATCCATTTATCATGTTAATTTTAACAAAAAATAGATTCAGGATTCGCTGATAGGAAAGGTATTGAATTATTTGGTTATGTATATTACAAATAATTCTAGTTTGCATATTCTACTTCTGCGCTGATTCGCTAGATAAGATTTATACATTTTCGAAGTACTTATTATATCTTTATACTTTTTACTTTATGCAAATTCTTTGCATCATATATAAAAGTTTAATTATATTCTTTTTTTAATTAAATCGGGAACATATATTTTTGCTTATTTTTTTAGCTTAGAAAATATAAGGCGACTTCAAATTGCTGCTTCTGTTGGATCAAGTTTGTAAGAATAGATATTTTTTTTCTTTAATTTTTGGGGTGGGTTGGATTTTTTTCGCTTTAATTGATGATTTGGATCTTCTTTTTTACATTTGTTAGGTCTTTTTGTTTTGATCGCTTCAATTTACATCAGCAAATATATTTTTTATTTTTTACTTTTATTTTTTAAATGGGTTTGCTGTGGATAATTCTTTCAGTTTCATATTTTTATTTTTCCCGTTATTATTGTCGATATTATGTGTCCTTCATTTCGGTTTCGGTTTCGGTTTCGTCATCAGTTTCGCTTTCAGTTTCTCATTTTCGTCCTGCTGTAGGAATAAAAATAAAAAATTTTTTATTGAAGTAATACAGTGACGCATGTATTCTAAACAGGTTCATGAGATACTCTAATGATACCCGATTACACTTGGGTATTAATCCAAGTATTTCCTTGAACAATTGACGCATTAAGTGTAAACATGGGTATGAAACTTACTTGGCAATGAACATAATTTGTTATAGAAATCTCCAAGTAGGTGCATCTCCGCAAGTGATTATACCGAAATGAATACCTGCTGTAGGAATCCAATATCTAAAAAATAAAAAATAATTTTTTATTGAAGTAATTCAGTGACGCATGTATTTTAAACAGGTTCATGAGATACTCTAATGATACCCGATTGATTACACATGGGTATTAATCCAAGCAGTTCCTCGAACAATTGACGCATTAAATGTAAGCATGGGTATGAAATTTTCCTTTATAATTTAAGTTCGATATTATCGTGAAAAACTTTCTTTAGTAATATTTCGCAAATATAGTTGTCATCGTTATGGTTAAAAAAGTGGTTTAATGTATTTAACGATGTAAATATACTAGCAGAAATATATTTTTCGTTTGTTAAAGTATACCAAGAGAGTTATGATAAAATAATGAACGTACTTTCCACTTTTTTTGATTTACAAAATTTGGAAGAAAGAGTTGAAGTTGTTTCATTTTGTGAAATGTTCTTTTCAAAAGTATATATTGTGTAAATATTTTATTTAGGAAGATAAACAAGATACATAAAGTATAAAATATATATTTAGTACGCGTAGCGTAGTCATGAAGATCATGCTTTAGAAATATTAACTTTGTCAAGTGGAACTAGAGTTTGCGGTTTGCAGGGGACTTCGTCCCTCATTTAATTGATCGCGTAACATTTCAATTAAACTTTATGATAAATAAATCCAAAATTTTGAAAACATTTATATTAATAAAAAAGAAGTTTAATTTTTATTAATTAAATTGTTTTTTCTAATTTAATTTTTCTTTGCAGTTAATTTTTTTTTTAATTATTTTTATTAATTTTTATTTTTGATTTTTAGATTTAATTTTTTTTTTTCGGTTCTAGATTACATTTTTTTTTTAATTTTTTCATACGTGCAATTTTATATAAATATAAAAAAAATCGTGGATATTAATTAATAAAGAAATATTATTTAAATTTAAATTTTTTTTTAATAATTTTTTTTTAAATTGTTTTTCAACCTTATTTAATACTCTCAAATGTTTTTTATTAATTATATTATATTTATTAATTATTTATTTTTTATATTTTAAATTTTAAATTTATTTTTTAATTTAATTTTTTATTTAGTTTTTTTTAATAAGCATTATTAA
>CAJVPQ010002082.1:0-15143 GCA_910591825.1 Funneliformis caledonium
CCTAATTCTATAAGATACAAATTTCTTCGTATCCTATTTCCCTCCACAATTCCACTAATTTTGTTCGAGAACTCCTTTGGTCTAGGTGGAAACGGGACGAAACTCTTTTCAATTTCCATGATTTCTCCTCCTTCGTCAAAAGATTCGTCATTTCCAAACTGGTATATTTAACACTCAGTTTTAGCGTATGGATCTTTTGCGATTATTGACCATTCTTTGCAGGTTAATGACAAGTTGAATGGTCTAAAAATATTGACTTTAATAGATTTTTCGAGGTGTAAAACATTGGACTTTTTTGTATATATGATGTTTGTAAGGGTAAGGTTAGTCATTTTTGTGCTTTTGCTTTTAAAATGTAAATAACTGTTTCAAGTCAGTTATGAAAAAAAAGATGATTCGAATTTCGACCTATAAATAATAATAAAAAAAACGGTACCTTGATGTTATACTGATTACGCGTTGAGTAATTATTACTAAAAAAAAAAAAAAAAAAGAAAAAAAAAAAAGTTTAATATTTTAAGCCCAAGCTTGATAAAGAAAAAAAAATTGCATATTTCATTCAAGCTTTCAAGCTCTACTTTTTTAGTCTTGACAAAGATATTTATTTGTTTCACATCTTTATTATTTCCTTTTTGATATTTATTAAAATAATTTTTTTCAATAAAGTTTTGGCGTAACTCCGATTTGTAAACCTTTAACTTTTTTTTTTTAATGTATACTTTATCACTTTTTCATTTTTTTTTTTCTATCTGCATTGGTATTATTACGTAACTTCAATCCCGGTTTTTACAAAAATGAATTTAGTTATATTAATTCATTGTATAATGATTTATTTTTTAAGAAATTTTGTACAAGATATTTAACTTGATTAATACTCATTTATAAAATCTTATCTGAAACTGATGTTTAATCTCAACCGATAACAGGTTTTTTTTTAAGTCCAATTCCCTTAAAAATTTTTTAATGTATCATATGATACATATTTCTTTGTCAAAAAAAAAAAAAAAAAAAAAAACATTAGGGGACATTCTGCATATTTTCGTTTTAATAAAATCTAAATTAAAAAAAAAACTTTTTTTTGCATGTTTTACATATTCCTTTCATTCCATTCCTTTTTTTGGTTATTGTATATAACACGAAAAATAATTAGTCAAAAAAAGAAAAGCTTTTCTAAATGTACGCATCATTTGCTTTTGGTTGCAAACATAATCCGAGGTGGAATTTCGAGTAATATAAATCATAACGAATTAATCTTACATAATAAATTAAAAAGTAATTTAATAAAATATATTTATTCATTTATCGTTATCGTTATTATTTAATAAAACTATTTTTATTGAAGTCGTTCTACCAAATTATTACAATTTTACACTTCCATATTATAATTATCATTCATATTTAGTTGGCATTTTGATCATCACGATCGACATGCTTTTTCATTGTTAGTTTTTTTTTTCGTACTACAGAATAAATGGTTAATACCAGAAAGGAAATGACTGAAAGATCACAAATTTGGTTTTATTATTATTTTAACTATCATTCAAATTTTTTACAATTGTTCAAGATAAGAGATATGCATGTACCACAATAAATGATTTTGATTTTTATGGAAACGTGTGAAAGCTAATATAATGTAACCTTTTAAGTTACCTAAGAAAAGGTTGATCCGACACACCGTACCGTAAAAAGTAACATTTCCGAGATTAATGATGAAAGTAATCAAAAGCGAGATATCCGGACAAGAGTACTAAGAGTTGTGTTACAAAATAACATTTGGTAGTGAAACCACCACCACCGGTAGCAGGACTTCATCTCACAAATTTAAAAGGAATCTAATCTATGTATTTTTCAGAAAAAAATCTAATTTTTTCTACCTCGCTCGAAATCAAAATCAAAATTTTTTAAACATTTTTAAATAAATCAATTCACCATTAAACTTTAACCTGCATTATTTCACGAAATAAATTTAGGTACGAAACCCTTCGATAAACACATCTCTGACAAAATCCTTATACTATCTAATTAGTATAAGATATTTAAAATAAACTTTATCCAAAAGAAAAGTCTTCATTTTATGATCGAACTAAGAATCAAACATAACATAATACAATCCGACTCCGAACAAAGTTCGCTTGGATCAAGCGAACGTATTTTAGCATCATCTTACAAGAAGGAGCTGCTCGATTTTCCTCTTGTAATCAACTATGCTTCTCACGAACAAATCATTAAGCAAATTGCTGAGCGAAAATTTAATGTTGAAGACATAAAAGAAGGAAATCGCTCATCCTTTCACCAAAAGTCTATCAATTTATGCTTCATTGATATACTTTCATTAAAAATTTATTTCGATGACCCACTTCATACATCACTTCCACTGGTATCGAAATTCACATTAAATTCATTTTAATACATTCTTTTGACCTTTTTATAAACAAAGGGTTGAATATAAATTAGAACATTTAAATTAATTATTTACTGCGCTACTTATATATGTGAGCATTTATCTTTATTATCTCTATTATATTTTACATGATTATTATTTATCATACTATATTTTATTTTTGGAATCTTACCGAAACTTCGTTGATTTGTATAATTAGCATCATTAAAATACATCTATCGTTGTATTCAGTTCTTTCATTTATGTATTTATAAACAATTTTGTAATGTAAATAGAAGATTTTATTGAATATTTGTCGAGTAAAAATGAAGTAATTGTGACAAGTATTTATTTTATAATATCAAATTAATCAGTGGTGCCTCAACGTCGGCGATCTACACTTTCGTCAATATATATAATGCCAATCATAAATAATAAAATAAAGAAAATCGGAAATTAAAAATAAACGAAGTTACAAATACGAAATCTAAAAAGTTAAAAGGCTAAAGAGAAAATATCGCGAAGGAAGGATTTCGAGGTTGATCAAAAGACTAACTAAGACTAACTGCAAATATCGAAAAGCGATTTTCCTGCGGAATTATGAGTTTTCAGGCGAAATTATATCCAGTGTAACACTATTTTATATTATAATTTACATCTTTGTGTATAGTTTGACTTGTATTATATAAATCCTGAAAAAAAAAAAAATAGAGAATTTTATTTTTAAAATATTTATTAAATCTAAGACTATAAATCCCATTTTATTTCAATCCTAAAATTTCTGAGTATCATGAAAAAATATTGTTGCGACAATTTTTTTCGTATATTTGTTTTGTTTTACCAAACCAATTAATAATAATTAAGGATTTGATAAACAATGGCAATTCTCTCAAATAAGAACCAAGAATACTTGTAGTGGCAATGATCAGCAATCAGACATAAACGAGAACGAGTTTCTAGTTCATATGAATTTCATTATGCAGATTACCTGGTAATAATCATTATGTGGTATATAGAGATAAAAGAGAAGCTTGTTCAGCAAAAAAGTATGGAATAACCTTACAAAATCCTTCTCAATCAAATAGTAATATCTATTACGTTACGTTAAAATTTTACGAAGAATAATAAATGTATTAGTTTGATGGCTTTACAAATTCTTTTAAGATTACCTATTCTCAGTCATAACTTTACTGTGTAAATCATAATATGAAAGTTGTTGGATTAAAACGAATAAAGCGAATACAAATGAAGGGAGAAGTTTTACCTATATATACAATCTAACAAAATGTATTTTTGTTTTTTACTCTTTCAAAATATTGTTTAAAAAAATGTAAAGTAAAATCGACCTAAAATCTAAATGCCAGTTGCTAGAGAAAGGATCCTTTATACCTGTGTAGACAATCCAACCAAAGTTTTGAATCTTGGAAATATTCCTAATTCAGCTTATCCTTTTTCCTTTAATCTTGCTATGCATTATTACAACATAGTAAACAAAACTAGCGTAGATGCAAAAAAAATAATCTTATTGTTTCTGATTATTCCAATATAATTTATAAAGTTGGAACTTGAAAAAGAAGGAGCTCGATGGCATTATCTGCTAATAGATCATCCGACTTTTATTGATTTTCAACGGAGCCATTAGAACGAATTATATTGATAACCGAATTTTTACTACCTAACGTTCTTGTTTTTTTTTTTCAAAATAATAATGATGATGAAAATGATAATAATATTTCATTTTTAATTAAAAATATAAAAACAAAAAAAAAAAAAAAATTAACGAATTAAACTTTTGATCCATTTTTTGATCTTATTAATTACTAAATTTTTTTTAAATCATAGGAACGCGGGTCTGTGCCATCATGATCTTCCTTTTTTATCTTCGAATTTCTCAAAAAGAAACCCAAAATATATTGTCGTAGTAAATAATTGGTTTTTATAATAGTTTGTTTTTTTTTAAAAAATCTAAAGGTACAAATAATTACTTTTAATTTTTTTTTATTTTTTTTATAAAAAGCGGTAATCACTATCTATTGCTTTGTAGTATTTAAAACCATTTTTATTTATTTTTTGTTTTAATACCCATGAAATCTTTCAATTTTTTAAATTTAATATAATTAAATTTATCTGAAGAAAATTTATCGATAATTATAATCAAAAAGGAACTCTATAAAACTTAATTTTGCTTTTTACTCATTTTATTTGCTACACTTTCCATTAGAGGCCTGCAACGGGCCGGGTCCAGTGCGGGAACCCGGTCCGGTCCCGGGTACGGGCCGGCAAATATAAGTTTAGAATTTTCCGGACCCGGTCTATTTAACTGAACGTGACCTGCAATATTTAGTTGACTTTAACTACAATAACCACATCCGTTATTCCAGTGATATTGAGAAGAAGAAATATGCTGTTGCGGACAGTGAGATGAGATAATTATTACTTAAACGAGACATAAAACAATGAATGTATAAAGTTGCTTGCGACTTTCGCCAATTTATTATATGACTCGATTTGCTTCGTTGTCAGGATTAAGTGATAATAGAACTCTATCATTTTTAAAGCTTTAGATAAAATAATATTTTTTTTGGGGGATAGAACTACCGGAAAAAAATAAAAAAAAAATGAGAACATATGGAGCCTTGCGGATCATGTAAATCTCGGGCCTGAAAATCATATTTGGCATGGCATATTTTTCCCCGCAAATAAGTAATATTGAGTGATCAATTACCAAATACGTTTTGCTCCTAAAAATTGATATTTTATCGTTTAACATTTGGCTTATACTATATGTAATATGTGTAACAAATCAATTATATAAGATATTGTACTTGCTTCAACAATAGAGAAAGAACTAACTTGTTTGATATGAAAACTAATATGATAAAATCACGAAGAATAAATAAAAGAACGCTGTCAATTAATTTGTCGAAAATTTATATACATATATTTTTCAAATAAACGAAAACAATTTTTTTTAAATTTAAATAGAATTCTATAGCAAGTAGAAGAACTGAACTTTTATTATCACGAACCTGAAGTGCCTAAAAAGGAAAGCAATAAAAATTAAAAATAAAAAAGTTAAAAAAGCTTTTTATTGCAGCATTTCGAATTAATATTTGTATGAATACGAAAAAGACCTAGAAGATCCTCTACCTCATTTAAAATGATTGAAATAAAACTTTTCGATATACTAAAAGTTAATTCTAGACAAATTTAATTATAATAGTACTTGTTCTAAATTTAAATTTAAATTTATTAATTAGTCACTCAGATTATTACTAATCATACATTTACTCTGAATTAGAAATTTTCGTAATGCAAGGTAAAGTTAATAAATAATATTCTATTCAAAAATCAATTTCAGTCACAACATGTGTCGAGAGATCTACCTCCAAATAGGTATGACAAATGCATAAATAAGACGATGAATTTGAGATAATTTTTCTTATGGTTCATCATATATTTCTATTTCTCGAAACATATATATAAATGTAATTTTTCAACACATATTTTTTTTTTTCGTTCAATATATTCAAATCCATTTGTTAAAAAATGCAGAGTAAAACATTCATAACGTTGACCTTTCTGATTTTAACCATTATTTCATCGGTTCATGCTTGGATTACCGTAGGTTTATCCTATGAAATATGCGAAATCTCCTTTACGGATGATGCAATCCACATCAACGAGCTTGACGCACAATTTTATACCAATTCTACAAGGGTCAAGAAAATCGAATCCTATAATCAAACTTCTGATGGGTTTGTACTCAATGTCACTATGTACGGGTGTCAATCATATTGTGGTTGGTCATTTGACCTAATTGTAGAGAAGTCTACAAGGAAAGTTACGCCAGTTGCTAGTAAACAGCTTCCTTATACCTGTGAGAACGAATCATACACGTGGCGAGTTGATCTGGAAGCCAAAGTTTTGAATTTTGGAAATACTCCTGATACAGATTATCCTTTTTCTTTTAACCTTGCCATGCATTATTGTAAAAATAATTACAACATAGACAACAACACCGCAATAACTAGTACAGATGATAAAAATAATTTTAATTGTCTTTACGCTTATTCCGATCAAATTTATGATCCTAAAATTATCTTTAATTTTGAAACTGATGGGGCTCGATGGCCATTTATGGGACAAAAACCTGCTGCTTTATCCTTAGCTGCAACAGTGAATAATGCTTTTACATTTTATCAGAACCACTACCTAGGAATTAAATATTCTCTTGCTAACATTTCTGATAATATTGTTAATCACCTAACTGAGTTTGCTCCATTCTATAATCATGCACCGGATGACTCGATTTCTTATGATCTTTCTGGCACACTACAGTTATTAACTGATCATTTTCAGTTGAATATTCTCAAAGTAGGATCAATCTTTGTTGACTCGGTTTCTGGTATGTGTATACTGTTATCGTATTTTTTTTTTTTTTTTTAAAATAAAAAAAAATTAATTCTCAAAATTTTTTATTTTTTTTTTTTAAATAGATCAACCAGCTTTTGTTGATAATAATGGAAACCCATTAGGACGAACTGTATATTTAAACGAATTTTACTACAAAGTGCCTTTTGATGCCACTGGTTGGATGAAAAATCCTTTTAAAAATTTTGGTTCAGATAAAGATTCATATTTGCAAAGTATTATTGATAAATTACCCAATATGGTGGCGAATGGAAATATTGATGTATTCACACCTTCAAGTTATTGGCTTGCGGCACCTTTTTATATGCCCATCGAATTGGAAAATTTTGGTAGTCCAGATGTTAGGAACTTTGCACAACCCACTCTTAATGCAGCAGTGGCAAGCACCATCCTCAATCATTATGGCCTTACCTATTGCAACCACATAAATCAAGATCTCTGTGGTAAATGTTGCTTGGCACAAGTTAAAGTGACTAGATGGGAGAATACTTGCTATGTTCGTGGTACATTTGACTGTGGTCAGTTAATACGTTACAACAATTGTGTATTCGGGGGTGTTAATTATAAACCCGATGTCTTAGATAATATTAAGGAATTTGTTAACTATGCTGATTACTGGCACTATGATTACTGTCAAAATAATGTAAACGGTTGGAGTATAAATTCAGGAGATTGCGTCGATGAATCGACTATCCGATGTTCTGCATTTCCAGATGGTTGCAACTCTTACAGTTGTGCCCCTCCACCAGATTCCGGAAAAGTTGAAGGCGATTGTAATAAATACTGTTCCTAGTTTTTGGGCTAGCTCTTTTTTCGGATAAATTGCTTTCATCTTGATAACGGGAGATACTAAGGCAGAGATGGTATTTAACTTTATCCGACTCTGTGAAAATTTTTGGTTATTTTTTCGATTTTCGCTATAATTTAAATTATTATATAATAAAAAAAAATTAATAAATTATTATTTTTAAATTCTTTTATTAATGATTAATTTTTTTTTCTTCATCGTCACGATCTTTCCTTTTTAAATATTGATAATTTTCATGGGACCGTTAAGTTGGGACCCGGTTCTAAATTTCAAAAATAAAGATTCTGAATTCCCGAACCTAAAAAAAAAGTTCGCGTCATAAATAATTAGCTTTGTGACCGAATTATATTAGCGATATTCATTCTACCACAACCTACCATCTAAACATAAATTTAAAGAACAGGCTGGGAAGGTTGACGAAACTCGAAAGGAAATAAAATATATGTTTTTTTGTTAAGAGAAAAAGCTAACATTTCGATTCTAATCAACGACGTAAACAATGAAATATATAAATATTAGACAAGGCATCTTTTTAATACGTGCCGCATAGTTGTTTTGAGGCAAAAAAAAATCGCGTAATAAGTGTTGATGTTTATTTCTTAAATCGATCAAAAGAAATTCATCGCCACTTTGGCGACAGATTCATAACAAAAAAAATATATCTCTCTCTCAAAAAAAAAAGATGAAAGGGATTGATAAAGATTAGGTATGGCGAACTCCATATTTAAGTTTTGTAACACTGCGCCTTTTTAATTACAAGATATTACCATTTTAAATTTTGTATTCGGGTGATGCAATACTACTGATCGCCACTGACATCGAAATTCTTTACACTCGGATGTATTTAATGCGAGAATGCAGAGAAATGCTTGGTTTAATTATGGTTTTACTTGAAGACATGTCTCAATTCGTTATTCCGTAAGCTAAATAATTTCTTTTTGAAAAGCTACTAAATAGGATGTCTCGTAATCTAACTGTTTGTTTCCTCCTATTCCACATTTTCTCTTGGAATTAGATAATGTATTTCACGACAATAGGGTCAAATTTCACATTAATTCTAATAATGAGTAAGTTTTTTGAGCCTATTTGCAGGGATAGCACATCGAATATTCGGATTGGTGATTATTTAATTGTCAATATATTAAATAAAATGTAATAATTATTCGCCTTGTCTTATCGTTTTCACGTTTGGGATGATACATAGCAAATATTCCAAAACAACTAAAAATTTATTCAATAAAAAAATGACACGTGGTCGTAAATCTTTTTGTCACCATTCGGATTGGGGATGAAACAGAAGAATACATTTTTGGTGATTGATGGAAATCATAGAATGAAAAGAAGGAACAAGTATTATTAAGCAAAATACGATTTGATTTGTTATATATCTAAACCAATAATACCTAACTTTAATACTCACGAGATATAGTAAATCATATGATCCTTCTAAACAGGAGCTGTTTTAAACTTTTATTATTAACTGGTCCGAAGAAGTTATATTAATGGACTTCGTTGTGTTTTCGATGCCTTTTCATTGATAGGTATCTGCACTTCTTCATTAGATAGTTAGATAGTTTAGTTTTTTTCGAAATTTATTATTAATACAATCTGAAAAACAAAGTTACCAAGTCATTTGTATCATTCAATATAAAGTATCCAATATTTGGCTTTAAATCAAATTTTAATAAATAGATGAATTTTTAAGTATGTTAAATGTAGAGAGTTTATTGGTTAATGTAAATAAAAGCTTCGTAACTTTGTAATCATAATTCATAAAACTAGTTAATACCATAATAATTGGGAAACAAGCTGCTTTTCGATCTGGGCATCTAAAAAAAAAACATGAATTAGCATTTATATAAAGTTTATTATTGATATTATGTTATCAAATTTTCGATCAAAAAAATTTAATTTAAGCTACTGTAAATGTTAGATAACCACATATACTTTTGTTTTACTTGGTTGACTGACCACCCCAGTGAATCATGACAAATTGAAGAACTCGTTTTCTTTATGACCTTGAAAAAATATATGATTACAGTAAAGGATCTAATTATTATAAATGTAAAAATTTCAAAAGCTCTTTAATTATTTAATAAAATTTGTCCCCTGATTTCTATTTGAATTAGAGAAGGTGCATTATTACAAAATTCTTTGAATCAAGCATAAATGCAACGATAATCTTTCTTGACGTAGGACAATCATTTGATCTTCGATATAGATTACTATCAAGTAATGGTTCAATAAGTACAGTACCTTGTTGTTTATTAAATGCTCCGAGAACTAATTATAATCTGTTCGCCTTTTGATTTGAATAACATCATGCGTCATTGTATCTAGATCTTTAGTAAAAGAAATTTTATTCATTTTCATGACTTCAATAAATTTTAAATTTTCGTATATAGAAATAACGGTGTTTACAAATTTACTGAAAATTGCATAATTACATCTTTGTAAAAAGATACTACATAATTTTTTGTAAAGGACAAGTAGAAGGTGAAGGGTATTCTCTATTTTCATTTACGTTGCACATAAAACGATTTATATACACGTCGATTCGTCATTTTCTATAAAAAGGGCCCCTTCCCTTTAAAATAAGTATCTTTTATTTAATATCAAAAAAATGTATAATAATATGAGATAAATATGACGTCTAGGTTCAATATAACAATTCATAGGAGGTGAAAGTCATGACTTCAAAATAACTCAAAGAAACTACACACCTCGCTTAGCAAAGACTTATTATTATTCTTCCAGACGAACTTTTACAAAAAAATATTTTGGATAAATTTTTGATTTTCAGTAAATATAGTATTTTTTTTTTTTCTTCAAAACAAGCGAACACAAACCGATACTATTATCAAAAAAAAAAAAAAAAAATAGATAACATACAAAAAGACTTGTTTATTGTCATATCAATCTATATTATCTATATTTAATTATTACAACAATAATTCTTATTGACGAACATTGCATCAAAATGAGTCTAACTGAACAGAGTTCAAACTAGTATATAAAAATTCCGGATTTAACGGATTTTTATTTCAAAATCGGATATTTATCCGGAATCGGAAAATTTGTCCGGATTTTGTTGGCTGGAATTTTTTTAGGTCGGTACTTCTACGACTATAAATTCGAAACTTTACATCAAGCTTCAAGTTATCTCATCCTAAAATTTACTTTTTTCAAATCACATATTATCTTAATGCTCCAAAAAAAAACCTCGAAATTATTAAATACGGACTGACCAATGGATCTAATTAAAAAAAGAATATTGACACAGCAAAAAAGCCCTGCGCAATTCCAGAAATTGTACCGGACCTTTTAACGTGGTCAGACGATGATTTCAAAATGATGGAAAATACTTTTACAACGTTGTACCTTTGATCAGATTTTTAGTAAGTCGTCAGAAGATTTTTCAAAAGGTTCGTCCATATAAAAAGCTTTTGAATAATCTAACTTTTTGAAGATTTATTATCTTTTTATTTGATTTTGATCATGATCCAATGAAAATCGATAATGTTTCCATGATAAATTTCATGATTTTACCGTGCACAGTCATATTCATTTAAGTAAATAGAATAGATGAAGTTCTTGGAGGATGTAATTCTTTAATATGGAAGAAATCTGATCATTTGGGACCTTTGCAATAGAAAGGGGGAAACAGCCGAAAACATCAATTTTACTTTTATATGCTAAATATTTTTTAGGTCAAAATATGTTTATATTTAACATTAACTCATTTTTTATTTTTTCCAGCCGTTTCCCCCTTTTATATTTCAAATGTCAAGTTTTGTTGAAGAAAATGATCAAATTAAAGATATTTTCATATTTCTTTTAAGAATTTAAGCCATAACTATTAATATCCAATACAATTTTTCTATGAATATTTCTTTCAAAATAGGGATTATTTCAGGAGAAGGTGCGTTTGGTAACATTAATATTTCATTAAGAACCCCTTTTGGAGAAATTGTGGAGTTTAGCGTCATAATACTTGTAAGTTAAATATAAAAAAAAAAAATTGAAAGAATCGGAAGAATATTCTTTTATAGAAGATTATGAACTATTACAAATATTGAAAAAATAAGAGTTGTTATTACATTTTCCGAATAAAATTCAAAATTTTCAAATTAAATCAATTTTTAATTATTTTATTGGTCACAATTAAAATAATATTTTATTAAACTTTGTATTTCTTAAGAGAGCAACAATAAAAGGTATTGTACGAACTTCCAGATGGATACTTTGAATTCAATAATTATGGTGTGTAGTTTTCACGAAATCATTTATTTTATCTTCTGTTTCTAGATTTTTATCATTTGAACTAGAGTTCATAGATGAACCACGTGCCCTCGATGCAAATAAATTTCTATGGCATCCACGCCATGTATCTGGCACACAAAAAAAGGATGCGACCGACTGTTTGTCAGGCAAAGATCACATAAAATGTTCTATTGTTACTTTTAGTCTAAACTCGTTTCTAATATATTTTTTTTAAAAAATATTGTATAAAATATTGAAGAGATATCAGAACCATAAGCGTTAAGCTAACTCTCTCTAGTAGGGGACGAATAAGACGACCAGTTTTTCCTATCTATATTTTATTTAACGAGACGAGACTTATTTTATTTTCGAACGATAATTTTTTTATTTTCGTAATTTAATAATGACTACAAATGAGATGAAGGTAAATAGATCTTAAATCAGCAAAATTTATTCAACTTTTAACCTACCTGCCATTCGACTTCTAGTCCTTATTTCATACTTTAAGAAACAGGAAAAACGATCGTATTGTGGTTTCTTAGAGCGCCACCACGATGTTTTCGTTCATCGTCATTTTCGAATGACTGAAGGTTTTTAACAATAATTGGATCAAGCATTTTTTAAAGGGGGCAAAAGGGCAGTTGACGTAAAATGCTTTTAATTCTTTAAAAGACAAGGTGTGTTTCTTTTTTTTTTTTTAAGAGCAGTACTGGGTATCTGCTTAGTATCCATTCCAAGTTAAGGTGCCGTTCGTTGATATTTGTTGGGAATCAATATCACTAATTAAAAGCTTGATGCACTGCTAACAACAATCTTTCTAATAATAGGTGAAAAGCGAGTGTTCAGGAAAATGGGTAGAGCCGTATTGGAAGGGTTTGATCGAGAAAGAGAATTTACCTGTTTCACCTAGTAGGTCTTACTTGTTAATATATGTATGTCACAAGCAAACATTCCTACTTATTAATGACTAACATTATTATTAGGATTAAAGAGGAAAAGACTTGGATCCAAGACTGAAGTTGAAGTCTTAACATCAATCCCTCCACCCATATAATATTCTAACCTTGAGAAGAGTTGGAATACTACAAATTCAAGCATGTACTCCATTTCCAGTCAAATTAGACATCGTTTATTGAAGATCAATCTCATCAACTTGATGAAACGTGCTATCAATATAAGGAACCAATTTTTCACCAATATGAATACATGGATGATATATCTAATGAAGAACATGTGAGGCAGGCTTTATCTGTAAATCTGTTTGAAAATCTTAATTCAATTACGGTTTTACGAGAACCAAGAGAAAGGTTTAAAAGGAGGATCAAATCAAGGGGGAGCCGGACTTCATCTACAAACAATCAGAAAAATTATTTTTAGTAGTAGAAGTGTAAACCGCATGGGTCTTGAGGTTGGATGTTGAAAAATATGAAGATGATATCGAGAGGAAATGTAGCAAAACCCATACCCTGAGAAACTTTCTGTTGTGGATATTTTACGCCAGAGATTTGGGTATTTGGTTGACAATCATTCACAGTATGGGATACTCTCAACGTACAACCAAAACTGGTTCATTAAGAGACCCAATGATGAACCTCGTGCTCTGGAGATTTCCCCAACGATAGATGTACAATCGGAGAAACCTTCAATTCTTAAATGTTATGCCTACATACAACATCTGTCGAGAACAGATACTGGATCGCTAGTCCTGGTCTAACACCACTATCTTCACCATCATACGGTCATAGTTCAAATGATAGTTCGGATAATATATCCTTAGGGTCTACTACAAAGAGACTTTAAAAGTCTCAAAACCAAAACACAACGAAAAGAAAAATTACAGTTTTATTTTTATTTTTTATTCACAATTGTATTGATTCTCATAATAAATAAATGATTACCTTCCTTTCATACTAAAAATTCATAGACATTGGCTTCTGAAAGTATTCATTGTATTCATTGATAGAGATGCACTCCAAATTTTTAAAGAGTTTACAGTTACGCAAACCTATAAGTTAATACAACTGAAAAGAATAGCACCGTTTCTCAAAAGTTCTTTAATTTATTATTTGGAAGAAATCACGTTACAGATCATATGATTTATTATGTTCGATTTCAATAGCAAACCTCCCATATGATACTTTGATGGATTTTTATAATTGGTAATTTTAGAAATTTTTTGGAAAGACATTTTTGTTTCGAATTGAATTTTATTCATTTTTAACAGTGTTAAGCCTAAACACTACGTCGTTAGACTATGAAAGAAATAAACACGAATTTATTTAAGTTGAAGGGTCAGGTCGTCTTTATTAATGATTTATGTTTTAAGGAAATAGATATTGGCAAAGATATAGTTTTTATGTTGTTAAGATTATACTTTATTAATTGTACGATAGAACTTGTAAGTTTGCCAAGGCGGCAATACAGGATATTTATATAAAATACAATTATAAGAAAGAGATAACAAATATAATAAAGAAAATAAATATAATTATGAAAGTAATTATAATAATGATAAATGTAATAATAAATATAACAACGATAACCGTGATAGCAGTGAAATTAGTGAAAATAATGATCACGATTTTCCTAGTGATCATTGGTGGCATTAGCTGGCGCAGTCATTTAGTGACGCAAACGGATTATCACTAACAACAGAAATAAAATGACCTTAAATGTATTGAGATTTATAACAAGAGTATAAAATGAAACTTAAAGGAGATTGTATTATTCAGTACAAGATCGTCATCACACTGTTTCTTGGAATCTAATATTTCGAAAAGAATTAATTTTGAAGTATTCAATAACATATCTGAAATTCGTATTCAAATAAATCAACATAAACGGCCAGTAAATGTTACTTATAGAATAGTTATAGAATAGCGTGTTTCATTGATTCAACAAATTGATTATTTTTTTTTTTTTAACGATGTGTAAGCTTTATTAAATTTAAGTTGAAATTATATAAATATACAGTATAAAAAGTAAAATCAAAAGATATGAGGTGCAGATCCGACAAATTAGGATAAAAATAGTAAGCAAATTCAATTTTTTAAAAAAGCATATTTAACTAGTATGTTTATGTTTCGTACAATTTCTATTAAAAGCTTTACAAAATTAACATAATTATCACTTGTGCATCGCGCAAAATTTGTATTAATTGTACTAGTGCTCCGTAAGGGTAGGGTCGGGTTTAAGGCATATTCGAACTCGAACCCGTTAATAATTACAGAACCCGAATTCGACTCGACCCGATCATTG
>CAJVPQ010002083.1:0-15139 GCA_910591825.1 Funneliformis caledonium
AAAAATAAATTTTAGAAAGTAAGTTATTTTATAGTATTTAATTATATTTGTTATTATAATTTAAAGATAACTAAATATTTTATTTAAAAAAAAAATTTGTTAGAAGTATGCAATTTTTATTTTTATTAATAATATAAAATAATTTAAGCATAATTAAATTAATAATATAAAATATTATTATTATATATTTAATAAAATATTTATCAAGTAAATATTATATTTTTAATATTTTAAAATAATAATAAAATATTAATTATAATATTAATACTATAAAATTATTATTTAGAAAAAAAGGGATTTGTTCAAATTGTAATAAAAATAATACTGGATATAAATAGTGTAAAAAATGTTATTCTAATCTATTTCAACAAAGTTTTTCTTATTAGACTAGTAAAAATAAATTTATTGATGAATTTATTCAAAATATTCAAATAAATGCTCAGAATAAAAAACAATTATTAGAATGGATTTCTTATAAAAAATTTAAAAATAATAAGTATCTTAATAAAAAAGGATTTAGTATTATATATAAAGCAATTTGGTTAGATAGATTTATTAAATCTTATAATTATAATTATAATGATTGAATTAGAAATAATTAATCTGAAGTTATTCTTAAAAGTTTTGATAAATCATCAAATCTAAATGAGAATTTTTTAAATAAATATAAATTAATAATTATATTTAATTTTAAATAATAAATTTTCAAATTAATTTGTTTTTTTATTTTAGTAAAAATATCATTATGAATGTTATAATCAATTAAAAATATATTCAGATGAAAAACTTATTCAATTATATGGATTTACTCAAGATCCAAATACTTTAAATTATATGGTAATAATGAAATATGCATTAAATTATGATTTAAGAAAAAATTTATCAAATATAATTAAATATAAATAGATTATTAAATTATTAATATTAAATAATATTATTAATAGACTTAATAAAATGCATCAAAAAAATCTAATTTATTGTGATTTTCATCATGTTAATATTTTAAATATTAAAAATAAGATTCTATTTATTAGTGATTTAGGATTATGTAAACCTGTAGATTATTTTCAAATATTTAAAAAAATGATATTTATAGTGTTTTACCATTTATAGCTCCTGAAATTTTAAAAGGATAACCTTATACTTTAGTAATGATATATATAGTTTTTCTATGATTATGTAAGAATTAATATTAAGAGTTCCTTCATTTAATAATGAAACTCATAATTTTTAACTTAGTTTAGATATTTGTAAAGATAAACATTTTAAAATTATTAAAAATATTTCACAATATTATATAAATTTAATAAAAAAGTGTTGGGATATAGATTTATTAAAAAGACCAACATCATCTAAAATTAAAATAATTACTGAAAATTGAATTATAAATACAAGTAAAGATTTTAATATAGAATTAAACAATGATATTATAGATTTTTATAAAGTAGATCAAGCATTAAAACTTAATCAAGATAATAATTTAAATGATATAAAAAATCATTTACAAGTATTTCATATAAGTCATTTACTTAATTTTACTAAAAGATTAAATGAAATTTTAGATCTTAAAATTAAAAGTTTAGAAATTAGTAGTAATTATTATAATATATATAGTTTAATAATTTTTTAATTTAATATTTTTATTTTTAATTTAATAAATTTAATAGAAATTTTAAATATTACAAATAATGAAATAAGTAAGTAATTTAAATATAAAAAAAATATATATATTTTAATTTATATTAATTTATTTTAAAATAGATAAAAATAACTAAAATCTATTATAATTATATTAAATAATTTTTTTTTTTTTATAATTATTATAATTTTTATGAATATTTATTTAATAATATATATATAGAATAAATATTATAAAAAATTCAATTTGTAATTACTTAAATAAATATATATATATAAATTAAATTATAATAATTAAACTAATTAAAATATAAATTATTAATACTTATTAAATTGATTTATTAGAAAATTAAATAATTATAAAATAAAATTAAACTAAAAAATTTAAAAGAAATAAATTATAATAATATTAATTGATTTATTAGTTAGAAATTATTTTGTTTTATTAATAATAAATATTACTAGTATTATATAATTAAAAAATTTCTAAGTTTATACAGGATGTATATACCTGTATTATATGATATATATTTATTACTGATATCATACCTTTCCATCTTTAATTATTACTATTTATTTCAGAAATTTAAAAATTTTTTGGTGAAAAATTCCTATTCATCACTTATTAATCATTACATAAATATCATATAGGTAATTTCTTAATTTCTAAATATTAATAAAAGTAATGTTAATATCAGTCATATCACATGACCATATATAATACACCTATATACAAATAGAAATTACTATATAATTAATAATATATAATATATAATATTTTACTAAAATTTTCTTTATATTATATTTTATAATTTTTAATTAATATATCATATAAAAAGAACTTTTTTAATCACTATTTCTGATGATTTTCTTAAATACTATCCTAAAATATAAAGTAATATAGCATACAGGTATATAATTAATATATTTATTAATTTATTAATAATAATAATAAATATATAAATAATAATATTATTTACGTAAAATAATTTTAAGCAGATATATTTTTCTTATTTGAACAATATAAATAAATATGATCATTTTATTGCATTTTTTATATAGTATAGTATAACTTCTTGTATTTTATTTATCTTTAAAGCAATTTTAGTATGTATAACTATCTCCAGAATAATCCTTATTTTTAAAACCTTTTATACTATTTTCTATTCATAATTTGAATCTTTTAGCAGATTTTTCTTTTGAATTTATTTACAGTAAGTTCAGTATAATATTTTATATTTGATTACTTATCAAATTAATATTAGATTACTTTACTTATTAAATTAAACCTTATAAAGTAGTAGTAATATATATTAAATTAAATTTAGCTGCTAATGATGCTAATTTCATCCTAGTGTAGCATATTTATCATAAATTTTTATTTTCCAATTGTATGCTCAATCTAGAATCTTAATTTAAGAAATCTTATCTAAAATTTCAAATCTTATGTATAGAAGTTATAGATAAATTTTTAATTATACTTTGATCATATATTTCAGAAGAATTATATAAAGTATTTGAATATTAGGCATTCTTTTTATACTATCAATCCTTTACTAAAGCAATAGAAATTTTGCTTTTTGTATTCTTAATATTACTTGAAAAAAATGATAACAAATAAGATTTTCACTAATTAAAAGTAAAAATATACAAATATGTGAATAATCTTAACGCAATGTCACATAATTAGTTTATATTGTATTAATTACCATATGTTTGACTTCCTAAATCTCCAAAAATTAATAGCATTAATATAATTAATAAGATATTTAAGTGCAACTTGAGATTTATCTATAAAATCTTCAAAACAATTAGAAGTATCAGAATTATCAATCTTTTTTTTAAAAAAAAATTGAATATTAGTATCAAAAAAATCAATTATTATACTTTATAACAAATAAATTTCTTACCTTATTACAATTATAATATTAATTAAAAGGAATTAATTTTGAATAATATTCAAAACATATATCAATATAAAAACTTCTTTTATTAAAATATTTTTTTAAAGTTTCTATTATTTTTAGATAAACTTAAATTACTGAAGAAGAAGCTATATTAAAAGGTAAATTAGCTAAATAATTTTAGTATTCTGCTTTTTGTAATTCAGATGATAATATATTTTGAATTCTATTAAAAGATCTTAATATTAAATATGAATTACTATAATATAATTTCATTAATTGATTCTACTCATTATATTGATTATATGCTAGTATTAAATTCTTAAATAAAGTAAGTAATAAATTTAGAAATATATAATAACCTCCTAATCCTGACTCTAACTTTCTAATCCTAATTTTAACCTCCTAATCTTAACCCTAATCTTTTAATCTTAACCCTAACTTCTAATTCTAATTTTAACCTTTTAATTTTAATCTTAATCTTCTAATTTTAACATTAGTCACTAATTCTAACTCTAATTCTAATTCTAACCTTAACTTCTAATTTTAACTTTAACATATTTGATATATAAAATATTTAGCTCTTTGATATTTAATTAGATATAATGTAATTTAGAAATATGATGATGCATTTAAAAAATTTTGTATATAATGCTTTAAATCATGATTCAAAAATTATTTTAAATAAAGTATTATAATAAGAAAAAATACTGATTGAAATTTAACATATTGAGATCCAAGTGATTATATAAGATACTTTTTAATATTTTAAATGATATGAAAAATGCAATATAAATATTGAGTAGAAACAAAAATAGTTTTAATTGCTAGATCTAATTTTATATTATAATCTGAAATATTGTTGATAGTTATAAATTATTAACTACTTTTAAAAGAGCTTTATAAATCCATATATATATAATAAAATTATTTCATTAAATATTAAAGTTTGAGTGATGATATTTATTAATCTCTATAAACAAATATAATAATTAATACTTATTAGTTTGTGCAGTATTATTTATCAATATAATATTATAATATTTTAAATAAAGAGTTTATTGATATAATATCATTCAGAATAATAAAGTCAATTTTTAATACAATAATAAGATATAAACCAAATAGGATTATTTTCTTTAAGTTTTTGTAACTTTTTAAGAAGGATTGATATATAATTTCAGAATCATTTTCAGAATCCATTATATTTCCTTTTAAAAATGTTAAATAATATTAGCTAAATCTTTATCTAAAAAAAGCTGATTCTTAAATTTACCAATAAAAAGTTATTTTATAATATGTTGATTGATTTTTTGTATTATATTTACATATAATTCAATCTTATTTATTATATTTTGAAGAAATTGATAATAAATATTAGCAAATCAAATGGATTTAGGATTAAGTGAATATCTATAATATATAAGATTTATTTTAGTAATAGATAGATCTAATGATTTAGTGACTAGTAAACTGTTTGATCTGATTCTCTATTATGTTATTTTGAAGAGTCTATAGTCTTTTTTTTGATTGAAACTTTGTAGCATATTGACATTAAATACATATTTATATATACCACTATTTTTATCTAGATACTTGTCTTGAATTCATCATACAAAGTTGATCTATTGTCCTTAATCTAACAAAACCAAATTTGCATGATTTTAATTTTCAAATTGCATTCCAATATATAATTTGATTATAAGTTCAAAAGTAATATCAGGCATACTAAATATTTCAGTTGACTTTTTAGATATTTCTTGTGTGAAGAAAGAGAAGGAATAGAAGGTGAAATGAGTATTTGCTAAGATAATATATGTTTGAAACTATTATTTATCATTAGTTTCATTAAAAAATTTATAATTAATGTCAGTTTGTTCTATTATTCTTATTGAATGAATGTCTAAAAATATATTGAAAAAGAATTTAATCATAAATAAAGCCATTGATATAAAATTAACTAATAAAGATATACTTACTTCTTTAAAAGTATTAAAACTCTTAAATGTTAGTAAAGTAAAGAAGGTATTTAAGTTTAAAGATTAAAAAAATAACAAAGGTTTTTTTTTTAAAAAAAAGGATGAATGAAATGAAATGGAAATAAAAGTTTGTTAGATTATATTATGTAATCAATTATTTGATATTTACTGCAGATCACAGTCTTGTGATAAATTTAATATTCATATTATCACAGGATGGTAGTTAATAATATCATCTGGGATGATTTCAAGAAAAATTCTATAAAAAATATATATACATAAATTATAAAAAAAATATACATATTAAAATATATAATATATATAGAAAAATAATATAAAAATTTCATATAAAATATAGAAAAACGTCTTTTTCTGTATCTATAAGATATAGAATTTATACATTTTTTAAAAATTTCTTTTAAGTTCGGCCAAAATTATCAAAAATTTTGGCCTGCATTGTACTTTTCCGGCCCGCATTATGACTTTAACTCGAGTTTGACTCGAGTTTCTGACTCGAATTTCCAACTCGAGTACTCTTCGAGTCAAAAATTTCTTGACTCGACTTTGACTCGAGTTAACTTTTCTGACTCGAGTCCAAACTCTATCAGGAACCAATTGTTGCTATGTCAGACAAAAAAAGCAATTACGAAAGATGTTCGTGCTTACATCTTGCAGGTAAAAATTAGATCACATTATTTTATCGAAAATTCGTAATATTTAAAGGTCATGCTACAATGATAATGAATTGTGCGTAAATCACAAAAATAGATTATAATGGATTTTTATGTCGCATTAATAAAAAACATCTAACATTTTATTCAGCATTTATATTTAATAAGAATCAGTAAAGTTCAGACTTTGTGTCACAGAGACATTGCACCAATATTTATAAGTTATTGTGCTTTGCGTTGATAAAAATCAAAATTATTGTCCATGATCAGTTATATTTAGCCACGTAGTGGTGGCTAAATCTAACCAATCATCATTATATTGGACAATAATTTTGATTTTTATCAACGCAAAGCACAATAACGATATTATCGTGTGATTTTATGATGTTGACTTAAAATTATGAAGAAAATTTCATTATCTTTCTCTATCTCGTCATTTATATTAATTCTTAAAAAAAAAATGGAAGAACCACTTTTTAAGAACCACGAAAAAAGGTAAATTTGTTACTTTTTTGTGATAAGTTTAATAATATAATTTAACAATTTTCATTTTTAGACGAATTATACTTTTAAAATTTCCTAATGGAAAGAAAATATTAACGAACTTATTAATTATTATAGAAGACGAATTGCTTTTATTTAATAAAAAAGCAACATTTATATGCTAAAATCCATATTTCAAGATATGAAAATTTATTAATGGTAATCATCGATTATAATGATTATTTTTTTTTTTTTTTTATTATCTTTAACTTTGAAAAATATAAATGAAAGTACAACCAATTAATACTGCAACAATAAAAAAGACCACCTTTTGTCAACGACTAAAAATACCAAATGATATTCAAAATTACAGCTGATATAAATTATCTAAATACTCGTCAGAAAATTTTTTTTTTGGATATTAATTAGTCCCCTTAGAAAATCAATGACAAGCCCGTGGTAAAAATTATAAATGTTTTTTATCTTTATAACTTGATGACCAAAAACTTATCTAAACTAAAATTATAGCGATGGGATTTCTTGAAAATTTTTACAGTTAACACAGCATTCCATTTTTACTAATTTACACATATTATTTTATTATATTGAAAATAGAAACAAGTTACGAGATATTAATAAAAGTATAAAACAGGTAATATTAATATTATTAATAGTTTATTATTAGTATAACTAAGTTTCATATAAACTTCGTGATATCACTAAAAATATTAAAAAAACAAGATCGTCTACATACTGGTGAGCACGATAATTTATCATATTATCCAAAAATAATAAAAACCTGAATAATGATTATATTTGACTTGACGTCTATTTCTTGTTCAAACATTTAAACCGCATAATTGTTAATAAAGGATCCGCTTCAATATTTCTCGATCAAGAAAAAGGCATTGACTTGCAATTAAATTTCTAGACTTGAATTTTCTGAATTTTGCTGAATATTTTGCGCAATCACATAACCTATACAACTTTACATTCCTCGCTTTTTCGCAAATGACACCGTAAAATATCTTTTCAACATATTTAATCTCGCGTATCAATAATAAATCTGGTAATACAAGGCATCAAAAACTGCATCGTAGACCATAAATTTAATCTTTAATCAATCAAATCACATTTTTCTTTCGATAATTTTCTTAATCATTAACTTGTTTAACATTTTTTATATTGTCGTAGAAAATGAGTATATAAATAATATTTTAGCGCTATGATTAATAATGATAATAAAAATAAATTCGCTATAATGAAAAAGCAGTTAATAGAGGTTATTACTATTTTTTATTTTTTTTTTTGTGATATTATCGAAAAACCTTCTTCACTTTTCAATAATAAAAAGAATTGTCATACAAATTTGAAAATAAACATCGTTGATTTCGGAAAAAAATAATCAAAGTAAAGCTTGGTGCCGCTGTAATGCTAATATCTAAATATTGTATTATTGAATAATCAATACGAGATCGTGTTCAATAATTTCAGCAAGTTATTTGGAACTTAGCATAATTTTTGGGTACGTGAGGGGAAGAAAGAAATTTCGTTTGCTTTTTTTATAAATAATAATAATAAAAAAAAATACTGTTAATCTTTATATTCGGAATTTTATTCATATACTGTAATCAAATTTTTGACTTCATAATTAATTTTTCATCTTAGAAAATGGTATTGTATAATCATGCTTGGCATGTATATACAATACGTCATGTTCTAGTTACTCCATTGTATAGTTCGGACGCTACGCAAAGTAAAAGTCAAAGTGCAATGAGCGAGTAAACCAATAAAGAAGCAAATTTTCATTATCAAAAGAAATTAACTAACAATTTTTACCTTTTTGAAAATTCCGGAGGTCTTCAATTTTAACTTTTTTTGTAGATTCCGGAGATCTTCAATTCTTTAGTAGGATGCAAATTCCATAGAGTTGTATATTTTTTGTTGAAGATAACTAAACTTTATGGTTACGTCGGAAGTCTTTTAATTTTTTTGATCGGGTAAGTCCTTTCTATGGAGGAGCGTTAATTTTAAAAAAAGAAAAGAATAAAATGGCTCATCTCCTATTTCTTTTTGGAAGGCCAATATCGGTAGGTGCTAATAGAAAGCGGAAGCTTCAAGTGCATCATTGTCACGCTCCTCCTATTTGACAGTTTTCATAATTTCATTCAACAAATGATACTATTTCATTATTTGCATTTAGAAATGCATGATCCAAATATGCATAATCTTATTCAAATACTTCTAATTTCAAGATTTGAATATTCTTGTGCTTTAACAATATAATATGAACTCAAATAGTTTTTTTTTTTTTAAAATAAAAAATTCTAAAATGATTAACTTGATTATTAAAACATCTATTTTTTAAATTTAAAAACTGCGGCTAGAATTTTAAATATTTTGCGGGATAAATTTTATTACGTTTTCTTTCATCTCACCTTTCCGTGTTCGTTGAGCATTTCAAGGTTTTCGTAGTCAATGTTCCACTATAAAGAACTGAACGGCATCCTAAAAAGGTTAACCGAAGAATTTTGTTTTGCATGCTCTCTTTTTTATTTCGGAAAAAAATCAATGACCTATCAATACCCAAAAATAATTTTCATTGTAACTAAAGGTTACTCATATAACGCCTTTAATGCACAACAAAAAAATAATAAAAAAAAATCCAATAATAGATAAAAATGGTGGGTGTTGCAAAAAATTTGCATACTAAATTTATTGACAAATTTATTTAATTGTTGAGCGAGTTTACTAGAACTTAAATCATGTTACGGTTCATATTATTTTACTGTCCGTGAATACAGCTAAAAATATTTAATTTAATTTGTTGCCAATCATTTGATCTATTAATTAATTATGCTGCATAAAATTACTGGGCTTTTCAATAAGTAATTATTCGTCAATAAAAATTAAATTTACCAATCTTATCGGACCGCCGCAATAAAAGGCAGTTTTATACAAATCTGAAATGATCAACATTACAGTCATTTGCTGATGAAACTTCGACAAACTGGTCGTTGTGAAAACCGTTAAATTGCTCTCGGGAATAAATTGTATCTGTCAAAAGTGTAGTTTCGAACAAGTTGATTTCTTACTATTTTGTTCACAAGAATATGGCTCGCATAGAGTTCTTATAAGTACTTCTAATCCATAAAAATTCAAAAGGAATAATTGGATCTACGATCCATGGATTAAACTTGAGGGATTGGTTTCACAACATACAAATATTTACTTGATCAAAATTTTCATAAGATCATCACAACGTCACGTTGAAATAGTAAATTTGAATGGAGTTATCATATAAATAAAGATGCACAGGGCAAAAGTATATAAAGGCTCCGTGAAAACCGTGGGTGTCTTCAGAATTCATTAATCAGAAAATGCTATCCTTACAAGCAAAGAACGGTGATAATACCACGATTTTATCTTTTAGTAGTGATGCATTGTCCTTTGAATCGAAAAATAAAATTGGTGGTAATAAACACTTATCCTCCTTGATTATTTTATTTTATTTTTTTATTTATTTATTTATTTATTTTTTTGCATATTTAATTTATTTTAAATCATTTATTTATTAAAGTTACAAAGATATCTTCTAGGTACATACTTTCTGTTTATCTTGATAAATCAAAAGGCATTCGAATTATAGTCAAGGCGCTAATTCCACATGGAAAATTAGTATTGAAGTTGAATACCTTTTCTTTTGATGTCTTGGATGAGGAAATTGCTAAATTATGGATCGAAAACGTAAATGCTATTGTATATAAAGGTAAGATTAGAATTATAAGATGTAAAGGTTTCTTCCACATTAACATTTTTTTTTTTTGCTTTAGATACGAAAAAAGAGAAAAGACTCAAGATATTCATTAATCCTTTTGGCGGATCTGGTAGAGCAATGAAAATCTTCAATAATTCCGTTAAACCAATATTTGATGCGGCAAGGTGCAAATGTGACATTACTTGTTAGTAAATTTTTTTTTTTTTCCTTAAAATTAAGGGGTTAAATTATGTTTGTGACGCATGTAGATAGGTCCCTGAGGCCCCCAAATCATCCTTAATGTTTACCAAACATAACCCGTTCATCATTTCTCTGTAAATATAGTAACGGAATATTCGAATCATGCCAAAGAAATTGTTAAAGATTTGGATTTAAAAGATTATGACACCATCGTTACGGCGAGTGGTGATGGAATCGTTCACGAAGTCATCAATGGACTCTTATCACGTGATGACGCACTTGACATCGATATTCCAATTGGGGTTGTTCCCGCAGGTAAATTCCATCCCAAATTTATTATTTTCGATTATTATAATTTGATGATTTAACAGTTAAACATGTTCAACATTTTTGTAGGTAGCGGAAACGGATTGAGTTTTTGTCTCTTGGGAAACGATCACGGTAATAGCGCGTCTCATGCCGCTCTAAACGTCGTCAAAGGTATTCATTTGATCATTACATCTGGAGCATTTTTTTTTTTTTTTTTTTTTTTTTTTTTTACAAATTTTTATGTTCTTTTCAGGCGTTCCAATGAAAATTGATGTGTGTTCAGTGACACAAGGAAATCAAAGATATTATTCTTTCATGACAATAAATTATGGTATAATAGCCGATTGCGATTTGTCAACAGAACATTTGAGGTATTTCATCTTGTCGAAAGGTTTTTTTATCACGTTAATATTTTCTACCCATTAACTTGATTCTATTTATTGTAGATTTATGAAGGATTTACGGTTCGTGGTTGGTGCCTTACAAGCATTATTAGCAAATCGAAGATATGGTTGTGAGATAGCTATGAAAGTTGTCGAGGATAATATTGAGAAAATTAAACAAGGATATCATAAAACATATGATGCATCAACATCATGTATCGAAGACAATCGAGATAAATCGGAGGGGATTAAGGATAAGTTTGGAAGTGTAAATGATCCGATCCCATCAGATTGGACCGTTTTAAATGATGATGGATATATCTTCATCGCAGGCAAGATCCCATGGATATCCAAAGGACAAATTGTATTTCCTTGTGCGTTACCATCTGATGGACTCTTAGATTTAATGGTCGTTAACACTGAGAAAGTATCAAGAATGAAAGTTGCAAGTATATTGACCTCATTTGAAGAATCATCTCATATTAACATGAAGGAGGTAAAGTGAATTTTTTTTTGTTTATTTTATTCTTTATTTTTCACGCTTCATTTTCGAAAGTGAGAGATTAATTAAATGTCTACATTTTTTTTACATCATTGAAAGGTCAATTATTATAAGGTAGCGGCGTTGCGATTAACCCCCAAAAACAAAGATGTTGGATACATTAGCATTGATGGAGAAAGGGTTCCATTTGAACCATTTCAGGTCGAAGTACATTCTAAATTAATAAATGTGCTAAGTATAGACGGGAGATATGCTTCTACAAACGTATAGTAATTGATGTATATATATTTTAGAACAAGTATATAAACCTGAAATCATTCCGGTAGCTTTTGCATTATCTTTTCTTATGTATAGATTTGTTTTGATTTACTCAAACATTTCTATTGAATCACAGATTTAATTTATTAATCAATTACATAACAAAAAACAATTTATTTGAATTTCTCAAAACAACCAATCAAGAAGGAAAGGGAATGAGTAAATAAAAAGTAACCAAATTTGTCGTTGAATGCGACAATCTCTTTCCATAAAAGGATCAATTAAACACACGAAAGGACAAATTATAGCGTATAGATCAACTACATTTTCCCACACCCCTTCCACAGTTTCAAAGTAATTTTTAAAATAAATTATATGTATTATATTTTTTTTAATTTCTTAAAATTTATTTAAAAATACATAACTTGTTAGATAATCAACTTTATGCAACATGTCTTCGTCATAGTCTATATAAATTCCAAAGAACACATAAGCCGGACTATCCACTTGTATCCCGATGATTTCATCAAATAAAAGGAATGGTTTGATAATAATAGTCCAGAAAAAGTACATGACCTCATAAAAACCTTCAACGTCATCATCACACTCACCATCATAATAAATTTCAAATATCATGAGAAATGTGTCAATGAACATTACGGCGGATAAAAATGATAATTGTAAGATGAAGTAATAACAAAAAGCTCCAACGAGAACGAAGGAATAAAGGATTGGAACGACCATTATTAAATAAAATTCTTTATATGATAAATCACAAAATATGTGTTTGAAATTCTTATAAGTCATCCCGATGAACCCGATTAGGAATTGTAACATCACCAAGAAAGACCCAAACACGTACCCATACGGTACGATTATTAGAATGAATATGGAAATGAGTATGGACAAATCGATGAAACGAATCACCCTCTGAAAGATTAATTGTAAAATATTGAATTTATAATGTTGAATTTTTTCTGAGAATTTTATGGAATTGAAATGCCAAAAGGATCTGATGAATAATATGGACTCCTTGAATGGTTTAAACAATAACGAATCAATCAACAATTCATAAATGGAATCATTATTACGAAAGAATTTATAAATTAAATAAATTAATGCTGTTGTTGATGAAAGTGAATGAACCGGATATTCCGGCCTTTTTATGACCGTTATAATCGGAACGACAAAAGTGATGAAAATGCTATAACCAATGAAAAGTAAGATGCAAGTAGG
Source organism: Funneliformis caledonium (assembly GCA_910591825.1). Classification (NCBI taxonomy): domain Eukaryota; kingdom Fungi; phylum Glomeromycota; class Glomeromycetes; order Glomerales; family Glomeraceae; genus Funneliformis; species Funneliformis caledonium. The sequence goes on from CAJVPQ010002083.1 coordinate 13,322, forward strand.
GATGTATAAAATAATTATCACTGGCGAAAGGAAGAATAAATAAATTTTTATCCTTAAATCTAGTTCATTTTCCGTGAAAATAAAATGGTAAAGTTGGTAGATTGATGGAAAATACCATATCAGTATCGTTATTAAATTTGGGATTAGACACAATATATAAATTGGTATGAAATTTAATATCAATTCAAATAAAATTAATGTTGAAAGAAAAACAAACTTTAAGATCATCATTTAACAAAAAAAAAAAAAAAAAGGAATGTTGGTTGAACTTTAAAAAAAAAAAAAAAAAAAATGATGATTAAAAGCAATACTTTTTGTAACACCGTAATACAGATCACTAGCCTAAACTGGTGATAATTGTACGTTTATTGAAAAAGCGTTTTTTTTTTAAAAAAAAAAAAAATTTCTGCGTCTTCCTTAAATAATTTTTTTCAAGTGTTCATCTTTTGGAAAACGCTATGCAGAATTAATGAAAAAAATTGGGTTCTAATCCTAATAACAAGAGAGCAACTATTTAATATAATTTAAAACAAATGGTGTAATAAATTTACATATTACACCACTGTGTGAACATTTTTTATTATAGAGAATAAATAATTTAATATAATCTGACCTTTTCCAAAATAATATAATAATAATTTTATCAATTTCGTTTTGTTTTTGATGAACAAAAGAATTCTTTCTAGACAAATTTACCTTTCTTAGAAAATAAATCAATTGACTAAAACTGAAATTTGCGTAAACGCCACTTCATATGAGTTTCTTCGCATTGGAAAGTGATAAAGTGATACAAATGATCGACTGATGCATATAAGAAAATCATTTCATTTGACAATGATTAACTTTTTTTTTTTAAAAAAAAAAAAAAATGACGTTAATGATTCTAAAATTTGCATTCCTTGCAATTTTGATTCTTCTTGAATTCATAATTTACTTTTTACCTGTACTAATCTTATGCCTAATTCCAAATTTGCTTGCAACACTCATTTGGTATTTTCCTTCAATATATCAGTTATATTCGTTTGTTCGTTTTTCAAAAGAATATGACTTAAGAGAAAGGGTTTATTCGTTTTTTGCCTTTCCTGTCATCGTAATTCTATACGTCCCATTTTGTACGTTGTTATTTTTTGGATATTGTATTCTTATCACACTCATATTCCCATTAATTACGATTGTACAAAGACCGGATTATCCATGTTATTCAATTTCTTCCGTAGCGGCTACCATTCATTTGTTCTATCAATTATTTGCGAATAAATCTACAGTTGAGTTATTAAAGGATTCTCCAATATTAAGGCCTTTTAATAGTGTTTTAAATTTTACAATGGCTTATTGGAACTTTTGTTCCAATAGAATTACAGAGAAAAATCAATTACACAAATTATATCTTTATGAATTCATTTTTACTAAACTTATCACCTCATTTGATTCCTTTATAATTTTATTGATTTTTATTTTAATAATTATACCATATTTATTCATAGCCACCTTTTTTGCAATCATTAAATATATATCGGTCATATCATTGAGGATATTAAATCACTTTGTTAAAGAAAATTTATTCAATAAATTTATCTATATCGTTATATCAATCTCCACTCCATTCATGGCTTTATTTATTGGTATAATTATTTGTTCCATTTTCACTCTTAAATTTACTTGTTTTTTCATAACGACCGTTAGTATAGCCTTCAATATGCTTAAAATATATAGCATTGATGGCTTTTATAATGCTATTTGTTTCTTCCTAATCATTATCATTAAGATATTTCTATTAATATATAATGAGGACACTTATTCATATAATTATCATATTTG
>CAJVPQ010002084.1:0-15138 GCA_910591825.1 Funneliformis caledonium
TAATCATGTATACTTAATAAATAATGACATTTAATATTGATAAAGTATAAAATATAATAATAAATTTTGATTTTTATATTTAATATATTACAATCGATCAAATTGATCAATATCGTTGCGATAAATTTGATCGATATCGTTGCGGTAAATTTGATCGACATGTTTATCAATTTAATTGGTTAATTTATTAGTACCTAGTATTAATCAAAAATTTTATTTTTGGTGATTAAATAATATCTGTTACTATTCAAGGGGAATATTTTGCAAAGGGGGTATTAATGTCAGTGCTATATGGTACCGGATGAAAAATATTATTTAAATGTGAAAAAATGATTAAAAAGTATCCTAACACTTGCAAATTTGTTGGAAACACAAAATCCTTATTAGCAAACAAAGATATTTTTACAAGCGCAATAGTCATGTCCAATATAATATCTTTTTAGGATATTTCAAAAAAGTTAAATGACAAGATCTTCCTTGGGATGTTACTGCAAATTTGCTTATTAAACATTATAAAGATGACATGCTCTTTGATCCAAACTTTCCTAAAACTGGTGAAGGAGAAATCATCGATTTTTGCATAAAAAAGAGAGACTTTTTTATTAAAAATGTAAAAAATAGAATAGGATTCAAAGGTGCACTAAATATTATAGTAACTCATCCTTGGTGAAATGAAAGCAAGAGAGATTATAGAAGATTTTATAAATAGTTGAGAGGAGATAGCATCTTGATTATGATGCATCCAAATTTAGCATATAATGATATTGTATCATATAGCGCAGAATTATTATTTAGAAAGATAATAATCTTTATTATACTAAAATTGTTTCTTTTCTTTTTGCAATATTTACGACATGACAATCATTAATATTTTGTGATTTAGATGTTTTTATCAATCCTACTTGCAATTGTCTAACATTATTTATGATATTTATTTACATTTGATCATAAAACCTTGCTATTTACCTACTGTTTGTAGTTATCGTTATATTTTAACTGCAGCTGATTCTTCAATTATTGCCATGGTAAGTGAATATGGTAGGTTAATAGAACTTATTAAAAGGAAGGAATAGAACTATATTGGAAAAATATTTGATTGATTTGCAAAGAGATGTAGAGAAAAACCTCTGAATGATGAAACAAATAAGAATTAAAGAAATTTTCTGTTTGGATAAGCTTAATAGTTTTAAGCATTAGTATACTTCTCAATTGCTAACGTCAAATAAAAGAAATAGTGTTTTGTTAAACAACTTGTTTTATATGATAATATGAGTTTAATTAGTCTTTTAATTTTTCAATAAAAATTTTTTGATTTTATGATGTGTTAATGTCATACCTGCAGCATTTTATTTTTTATAAATATGAGACTTATTTTTTCATACGGTGTAAAATACAATTTGTTATATGAATATTTATCACCAGTATATCAGACATTATCACATTTAGCTGTATAATGCGAGCTAAATTATCATATAATTGCGATTTTTTTAGTAAGACATCCTTAAAATATATCTGAGATATAGGCTTTTAACCTGTACTTCATATATAAATAAAAATTTTTAAAGTAAATATCACGTGATAAAAACAGTTACAGAATAAAATAAGAGCCTATACCCCAGAATAGGATAAATTTACTCTTTTTAGTGGTTAATTAAATTATATGATTTTTGAACACAATTTACTGTTCTTAGAGATTTATAAAAGTATACATTTAGACAAAGAAAAACAGTTCATTTTCTTATCATTATTGAATGCAAAAGAATGTAATTATGTTACATGTGTAAAATTTTAAATCTATTAGAATAATCAATTGCAAAGAACTTATCATTATTCAGAAATAATAATGACATGTGTAAATGATATGATACTTGTATATTACTCAATTCTCTTATATAATCTATTATAGCAATATTTAATAATGATTCCTGAACTTCAATTAAAGGGTTTCTTTACTTAATCAAAGATGAAAACAAACATGATAACTAATACTTATATATTTATTTACAATAATTTTATCAATAATTTTATTTGCAATATTATCTGCAAATTCACAAATAAATTCTTTCATATTTGAAGAAATATAAATTAATTTTCCTTAAGTATTTAATATAGTTAAATTTGATGATGATATATTAATTGTTCAATTAATTCATAAAAATTCATCAACTTCTACTAAAAATAAGGCTTGTGTAGATAAATACTTATTACTTCACACAATTTTTCCTGATGGAAGAGTTGAACCAATTGATATTACATTGGATATATAAGATTTTAATTTTTATATTTTGCAAATTGACGGACAACTTTATTCTCCTATTAAAATTTATCCTGTAAAAAATAATTTTCTGATGGTAACTTATACGAAATCCAAAGATTTGAAAAATGTTTTACATATAATAAGTGGATAATGATTATTGATTTAAGCGGAAATGTATATAGGTTAGAATAATTAAAATGTTCCTTTCTTTTCTTTATATATATATATTTAATATAATTTATGTTTATAGTAAAACTTTACTAGGATCTGCTTATGTTGATTTTATAACTAAACAATAGTTGTTTAACAAAACTGAGGTTGAAATAAACATTAATCAAAATAAAAAATTTCTCTGTATAGACCCTTTAACAAATACTATTAGTATTATATGACAGCAATTTATACCACATAAATTATAAATGTAAAGTTTAAATTTTAATTTACGAATATTCTAATTTGTAATCTTTTTTATTTTTCTTCCAAAAACTGAAAATAGAGAAATTCAAGCACTTGTAGAAGATGTGATTATTTTTTCTAATTTTACAAATTTTCAAATTAGATTATTTGCAATAATTGATGATGGATATGCAATCATTTTTATTAATACTACAACACTTTTACTTTCTATAATTTCTTTAAATTTTTTAATTACATGAGGGGGATGTATGTCATATTATTACCATTTGAACAAAAACCTAATAATCAAGCAATTGCTATTTATCAGACTCAAATTCCAGGATTATATTTTAATGAACTTTATTATAGCAGATTATTTGTAAAAATTAGTCAAAACTTGTTTAGTAACTATCTCATTTAATGATACCTATTCTGATTTTTTAAATCAGAAAAGTTCTAACGTATTTTATTTCAAAGTTGATTTTCTTTTATCTGGAATTGTATATAACTTTCAAATATTAAATAATATTATTCAAATAAATCTAAGAATTAATCAATATAATGTTAGGTCATTGATATATGAAGGCTATTTATTAAATAGAATAGGAAAAAATAAAGCAGATCAAACTATTACAAATGGTTATATTTTTAGTGAAATAATGAACTCTATCCTTGGAATTTGATAAATTCTATTGAAATAAACTTTAACGCTGCTTTGATAATTTTATCAAATAATACTCTTGTACTTGCATAATTTAATATAGGAACAAGTTGAACTTTGATTATGACTAATTTATATAAATTTGATGGAGACTGAAATAAGTCATGAACATGAAATAGTTACTATACATATAAATATTTTTTTTAACTTTTCAAATTTATTTATAAATCACAGATATGATAATTTGTATATAATATAAACAATACTATCCTGAAAATTAATAAAATAATCAGATCCATAAATAAATTTACAATTAATTATTATAATCAAGTTGATTTATCATTTGGCAACATTACAATTTTTCAAAATGATGAATATGATAACATATATCAAATACTTCCAGAAATAATAAAGAATATGTAACATTCAGTGAAGATGGAAAATCTGTTAATATCAAAATAATTAATAGCACTTTCAATCAGGCTGGTGGTAAATATTATATTTTAATTGATAATAATTTTATAAAGAGTCATGTTTATCAAGAACATCTCTATGGTATACAAAATTATGTTTAGTTTTTCACAACATATAAGAGCTCTATAAATACTCATTTGAATGTAATAAATTTTATATTGATTGTATTTTAAATAGTTCTAAAAGAAGAAAGTGATTCAAGAAGGATTATAGGAAGTGTTCAATTGATTCAAGAAAGGAATGAAAAGTTTAAAGATTCAGAAAGCAAGGATTTTTATTTAAATTTAATGCAAGAGCTAGCTAATGCAATCCTAGTTAATCTGGAGTATATAACTATCAATGAAAATATTGAAACAGATGTTTTAGTTTTACTTAGATAATTCATTTTATCTATTAATATTGAAAATTATAAAACTAAGCCAGAAATAATAACTGATAAAGCCGCTATAAATTTAAATACTTTGATCAAGCATAAACTTATCAGTGATTACATCTGATAAATTTTCAAAATACTTAGATCCAAATTATTGATATAGAATTTCCCATAAGATTCATTCTTAAAATTATCAAAAGTGAACTTGTTTAAGAGACATATATTTAAAACCTTAATTTATTGATTTAAAATTGAAATATTAAAGCCAACATTTGAAAATACTATTGAATAATTTTATTGCAATATTCGTAGTTATATGCATATTGATCCTACTTTACTTTCTGACTTTATATAAAAATAGAAAGGTAAATATCTTAAAAATCGAAAGTTAACATCACTCTTATATAATATATATAAATTATTTATTATTTAAGCAGATTATTTTGCAATTTGCCAACTTGGTTTAGCTCTTCTTAATCTTATTTTAGATATTATTTTTATTAATACCTCTAGGAAAATTAGTGGATTATATATTCTAAGATAAACACAAAACTAAATCAAAATTTTCTTTTTAAAATAATAAATTATATATTAACAACATTAATTTTCTTTAAGTATTGTATTTGTAGTATTGTTATTTATTTTATGTGTAGAATTCGCATTTACAATTATAAAAGAGAATCGTAAACATAATGATAATTTTTTAAAATGATCATTTTATTATATAACTATTTTATCAGTTTTCACTTTATTAACAGGAACTCATATTGATGTTTTATACGTTGAAACTGGCAGAAACTGACAGACCTGTTGAATATGACATATATGCCAAATATGCCAGATCTGCTAAATCTGCCAAATAGAACACGAATATCATTTATTATATCTTTATTATATCTATTATTATTATCATTTATATCATATTTAACATAATTAGCATATCTGTTAGCTCTGTTATTATTGTCAATAGTATCATAAATATCATAGATTTTCTTTAATTATAATTTTCTTATATAAAGGGCATGAAAATGCCTTGAAAAAAGGAAAGATTCCAATAAGTTCTCAATATTGTATTTAATATACATTTAATAACAATAATAAACAATCTTAACATTTTGTAAACATAAACTTATAACTTTATTCTTGTTAACTAAATAAACTCTCAAATAAATAGCGTGTTAAGTTGATTGGATTTAAATCATAGCTATTGCCTTCCTGACTTCAAATTATTGTTAACTTATTCGACGGAAAGAGTAATGTTAACAACGTACTTGAATTAAATATATTTGGAGCTGCCTTTAGTTTTTCTACAACAGTATCAAATAAACTATTTTGGGAAGCCTGCATTAATATATTTATTGAAGATTTTTCTCAATTAATTATTCAGGTATAAATATTTTCTACTTTAAATATTATTTAATTTATTTCTTTTATTAAAGTAACTATTAAAAATTTAAAATAGATTTTGTATTATAAATATATAGTATATTATGATATTATACTATTGTTAGCACTTTTATATAGTTGTTTAGTTTTGATAACTAAAATTCTTTTTAGATTATATCATAGTATACTTAAATATAAATTAGTAATAATAATAATATAATTGATAAAGATAATGAAAATTTTGATAAATCAAATAATAATAGTATTTATGAAAATTTACCTTTAATTCTTATTTAATAATAATAATAATAGTTTAAATTAATTTTATTTTGAAAATTTTTATTATTTAATATAAACATTTTAATTTAAATTTATCATTAATTATTTTATAATAAAATATAATTTATATTAATTAAATTTTTAAAAATTCTTTATAATATTTAATAATAATAAATTTAAAATAAATTTTATAATATTATTTTAATTAAATATTAAATTATAAAATCAAATTATATAATAGCCAAAAAAAAATTTATCTAACTTGAGAAATTCTGCAATATCACAACAAGTTCTCAACTTTAAAATAATTTATATATAAAAATAGAGAATTTAAAATAAAATCAAATCTAATAGAGAAAAAGTTATTAAAATATAATCTTTAAATATTTTAATATTATTTAACTAGCTGCTATTTTATTGCAAAGCAATAGGAATAAATCATGTGACATTATATAATTTTTAAAAAAGAAAACTCACATAACCTATTTGTGTAATTATAATAGAATTTTGAAAACTTATATATAAACTTTCAGACAAAATTCAGAATTTTTACTAAGTGATCTACCTAATACTTTTCCTATATTTACTCTTTATTATAAATATAATATTTTAATTTTTATTTATATTTAAAATTCATTTACATTATCATTATTTATTTAAAAAAACTAAAATAAATTAGTTACAATTTTAAATCATTAAAAAGATTATAAATTTGTAAAATTTCTTCTAATAAAATAGTATAAAATTATTTTGAAAGGTAATAGTATCTGGTTTTTTAAAGTAATATATTATTTTTTTAAAAGTAATATATATATATAAATACCTTTCTACCTATATTATATCATTTGTAAAAAATGATTCATTATAAATATTGATAAATAAAATATTAATATATAGGAAGTTTGCTAAAAATAAGGCTCTAGAAATTTTTTAATAAAGTTTTATTTTTTATTGCATCTTAATTTTTGATGTTATTAGATTAAAATGTAATAAAATCTTAATTTTAGTCAAAAAAATTCTCTGAATCCTATTTTTTTTAGCAAATTTTCCATATATAATACTGTAATATTAGACAATTGAACAAATTAAAATTTTAGACAAATGTCTAAAACCTTATCTAAACTTGTCCAAAATTCCAAATAGACAGGTTTTGATCAATCACATAATTTTAATTAATTTAATTAAATATGTATTAGTTATTATCACTCAATCACTGATATCATCAGGATTATAGCTACACTGTGACACCTGATAATATCTCTGATTTCATAATAATCACTGGACAAATCCAATGTTATACAAATCAAATTTTTTTTGTTAGTGATTAATATTGTGCATACTATGATTTTTACTATGAATTTTACCGAAAAAATTTGAAAATCATTTATTTAACTAGATATAATAAAACTAAACAGGCCAAATAAAAATAATATTTTTTATTTCCAAGCATGTATATGATATTTTCTCTTAAGCATATTAATAAAAAATTTCTTCGTTTGAAAGGATCTTGAAGCTAAAGTTGACGAACCGTATAATAGTTATAATTGTAATTTTTTAAGTTAATGTTAAATAAAGTTATGGAATTGAATATAAATACTTTAGAAATACAACTAGTTATTGAAGACTGGTTTAATATTAATGAAAATAATGAAGATAAAATAGTTTTTGAGTCAAAAACTTTTGAATTTAATGAAGTAGATATAAGATATAAATCTGATAGTGATAGTAATTTTAGTGAATTTAAAAGTGAAAATGAAGAGAATAAAAACAATGAAGAAAATAATATTATTATTAATTAAAAAAGACAAAAAATTTGACTTCGTATGTAATAATTGATAAAATTGAGGGAAAAATTCAAAAGTGCAAAAATACAGAAAGTTTTCGAATATTATGACAACTTGTTAGAATGTGGCAAATAGATAATGAAAAAATTTTAGAAGTAGGTGAATCTTTGAAAATACTAGAAGTCTGCAGTTATTACTTTAACTATGACCAAAATAAATTACATGATTCAAAAATTAAATAAGCATCATCTACAACAAATAGTATTCTTCATAGACAAAGGTGTCTCTTTTGTGAAAAGCTTTTTTATTTTTTTAGTTGAGATGATAGTTGTTCAAAACATTTTAGAAAATTATTTGAAAAAAATATACAAATTGTGTGTAATGGATAATTTATATGTTCTGCACTTGAAGATTGTAATCTAATTTGTGAACCAGCCTTTGAAGATATTAAAAATTCACATTACATATATTCTGAGTGTTATGAATTAGAAGGTAAACACTTTCATATAAAACCTGGTAAAGGAAAAATACTGAAAACTGACATTTATAATTAAGATGTTAAAAAAAAATTTAGAAATAATTATACGTTGGTTACTTTATATTAAAAATAATAAGAATGAAGAATATCAAAAAAGGATTCTTGAAACCTTTTTACCACTTTATTTTCAATTTTTAAATATAAATTATTCAGAAAAAATAAATACAAATGAAATAAATATAGAAATCAATCAATTACCACATCTTCTGCATCTTTTAATATATAAAAACTTCCTACTTTTTTTATAATTTAGACATTAACATGTTTGAATTGCATTCCAATTTATCCTAATAAAAAAGAATTTGAAGAAAAAGATTTTAAGAAGTTTGGAAAAATAGCTGGCAATAAATTATGGTAATCATACGAATACTTAAAAGTCAATCAAAGTTATCTTCAATCACCAACTAGTATCACTGAATATATTAAAGCATTTCCTAAATTTTTAAAAATATTTTTTGAATAAATGTTTTTACAATTAGAGTCAAAGAAAATAAATCAATCTAATCAAAAAAAAATGTTACAAAACAAATCTTTAAGACAATCTGACTTTCAAAAAATGAATAAACCTATTTCTTTTTTACTTTCAATATTGGTAGGATTCACTTTTCCTTATTTTAATCTTTAGCTTTCTGCTATCTTAGCATCCTTGTATAGAGGGCCAAAATTAATTTTTTCACTCCATTCATTATTGATAAAATGTTCAATAATTAGACATACAAATCGTTATGAAAGGCGGTTGAAAAAGGCAAGAATGCAAAATATTGATCCTATAAAATAATTAATAAAAGAAAGCAATGTATTTAACTTGGCTATTATCAATAATATAGATTTTAAAAAAATTAGTTTTAGTTATAGTAATATCTACGATGTAACGTATAGAACTTCACATGTAACTCTAAGAATAGTGTTCCAATCAATATTACCCATATTTATTAATAAAACATCTGAAGAAATTAGAGAATTAAATGTTAATACTCCTCTTTTTTTAAGATGACACTGGGAATGCATATAATGTAAAATAAGATAGATGATATTTTTGAGAAATTACTAGAATTTCAAACAAATGAGAGTGAAAATATAAGTTATAATAAAAATTTAGATGTTGAGATAATTGAAAAGGAAATTATTAAACAATTTAACTTTGGTTGTTTAATTCCACACTCTAATGTAGTTATTTTAATACCTACTAGTTTTCCAAATGATGATAATGAAATTTTTCATGTTATACAAGTATATAAAGAAGAGCTTTTATTAAATGATAATGAGTATCTAGATATTTGTGCAGATAAAGCTATCTTTAGAAGGTTAATTAAAGTACATACTTAATGGAAAAAGATAAGATCTATATTGGGTCAGTAGCATATCTTAAGAGACATGCTTAATGTTATACTTACTATCTTTTCGAATTACAGAATCTTTCATTTAGCTACAGCTATTAATGTTCGATTTTTAGACAAGCTTCAAGCTGTTGTTGATTATAGATTAACAAAAAGAGTATTAGAATTAATATAAATTACCACTGGAGTAATAATTCACATTTATGCAAAAAAGAAGAATATTGGTATTGAAGAAATTTTAACTCTACTAATGGATGGAAATTTATGTATCAAAGCTTGGTATTTTTATTATAAGTATTTTACTATATGAAAAAGCCATTTCATCAGAATATGCATTAGAAATTATAAATTATAATGTGATAGTCTAACAGCTTTTGCTCCTCTTTTTTCAGCTGCAGAAAAAAACAACTATACAACCTCTGTAGCTCACTTCCTATCAATTCTTAAGAAATATCCCAATTTAAAAACAAAATTCTAACATTGTGTTTCAATTAACTTAGTAAGAAAAGGTCATTATCTAGCATTTGATGAAGCTCTAGAGATGCATAAAATCAGATATATTAAACAAAATATAATTGGGAATGTTATCAATCAAGAAAATTTAAATCTTCAAATTCAAGCCAACTAAGAAGAAAGAGAAAGAATTGATACATTATTAAACGAGTTTTTGGATCTATATAATTATAATAGAAAAGATTGTAAGGTAAATAATCGAATTGATCCTTTATGGAAATTAATAAAAGATTTAGTTGAAATATTTCAAATAGATAATCATACAGAACATGAATTTTTCAAAAAAAATCCACCTTCATAATTAATCTAATATTAAGTATTCCGTTACTTAAAAATACAATGCCAACAGAGGAAAAAATTAATAATGTTTTAAAAAAATCATCGTCTACGTAGAATAATCAAAGAGTTAAACGTTATTATAATAATAATAAGAAAAAGCAAGTTAATTAAAATAAATATCACAATTATTATATAAAATTAAAAATTTGACTTAATATTAAAACTTCTGAGCAAACTGCCTTTTATATACTAATTTTATTTAAAAGAAATGCATTTATTTATCTATTCCAATAAAAAATAAGTTTATAAAACTTTTAATTCAGGAGGATCTTGAACAAAAGAACAAAATAGTACTATAAAATTTATTATATAATAACCTTTAATTTTTGGTAACAATATATAAAAAAAATAAAAAATATTGTAAAAATGAAAGTTAAAAAACAGTTCTTTAATGATATTATTTAAATAAAATTCATTTTAAAGTGAGTTATTATATGAGCGAAGTTTTTGATTTAACATTACATGAAATTTTATCTTTAGTAAATTGGTATAACGTGAATTTGTCCAGTGATTAATAATAAATAACTAATACTTAATCAATATAAAAATATAAAAAATTAAGAGTTATTTTATTATCCGTTGTATTTATTTCAATCAAAATAAAATTGAATTATAATATATAAAAAATATCAATTAAATTTTGAAGATATAGAAATAAATTTTGGTTTTTCTAATTTTCTAATAAAAATATCATGCAAATCCCATTTTGCATTGATATAATAGCAGGATGAGTATATGAATTTAATAAATCATTATTAATAAATTTACCATTATTTGTATTAGTAATAGATTATGTTTCTTTTAAAGCTAGTAATTCATACTATTCTTTCAATCTTTCTTACCAATCTTCTTCAGTAGTTATATAACCAATCTTATCCTAAAAATCTTCAAGCATTTCTTGAACATTAGCTTGTGATTTTTCATTTTCATTATTAATTTCTTAATTATTCTGTTCAATGATAGGTAATAATTGTAATTTTTTAGCCTATTAAATTCATTAAGCCTGTATTTAAGATGAAAAATCAAAGCAAGAAGTAACAATGATTATTTCTAATCTTTTTAATGCTTTTCAAGATGTGAAATCATACTTTTAGCTAAAAATCAATTCCTATTTTCTTTTCAAAATTTAATGAAATATCCAAAAAAACAAAATAACATCAAATAACCAATCTTTATCTGCTTGTAATTTATCAAGTATATCATAATAAGATTTCATTAATATTGCAAGTTATAAAATTTGTGATTAAAATAAATCATTCATAATTATTTGACAAATATTAGTTGGAAGATATAGCTTAGTAGATCTTGAAGAAATTACTTCAGGAGGTTTATATCGTATAACTAAATTTTTTTTTAAATAATATTAAATTAATATATTAATTTTTAATATTTAAAATAATAAACTTTACTTACTCTTAACACCTATTTTATTCAAATTAAACTTTTATAACATTCATAATAAGAATTACATTGAGTATTCTTAGGTTTGATTATTATATAATATTTATTATAAAGTTTCAATTATATTTTTCTTAATTTTTTAAGAAATAGTTTAACAGCATCAGTAGATACTTTTGCTAAAATATTAGACTCTTTAAAAATTTCACCAACAGCCAGATTATATTGATATACAAAACATGGTAAAAATACATATTCAGAATATTTAAGATGAAGTTGCTGCCTATATAATTAAAATATATAAGAATAAATATATTTATAATTATTAATTTAATTATAATAATTAATATAATAAAACTTCTTACTATACTGAAGCATATGCAGCAGCACTATCACTTACAATCACAGCTATTTTAATTGATTTTTCTTTTAATTCTCCAAGAAGATTCTTAATTTGTAGTATAATATCAATTGCACGCTTTCTTTGATCACTTATATCAATTGCTTTTTATACTAAAGTCTCATATAATCATAATGCCAAATAATTCTTGATTTATTTTTTTACCCATCAAATGAAAGAGTAATACTAGCTTATTAATGCATTTGATTTAGCTTTTCTTGACGTACATTTTCAATATTCTCAATAGCTATATCTAAAATTAGTCTAGCTAATTGTTATCGTTATACAGTCTAGTAATTTTAAGTTTAGATTCAACCAATTAAAAAATGCAAAAGTTAAAGGATTATTAACCCAATAAAAAACCTAACCATTAGCTACTATTATCCTAATTAAAAATTATAAAATGTAGATATTTCAGATTTAGAAATGTTTTGTATAGCATGTTTAGTTAGTATTGACTACTTTTTCTTATTAGAAAAACTTGATTCACTCTAAGTTAATGATATATGTGTAGAATTTGTACGAAAACTTGATATAGACATAATATCATCTATTAAAAATAAATTAGCATTTTTCTTAAAAAAAAAGATTTTTAAAAAAATTTAAAACTTACTATCAAGATGCATTCATTTATTTGAAAACAATTCATCTTTACTATCACAATCTTTTAGTATCTTCTCCACTTCTTTACCATATTTATTTAAAAAATATTCACAATTTTTAAATGTTTTTTGATTCTTTCTTTTTTGTTTACCATACTTTTAGCATTTTCTTTTAAAACTTCTGCATATGCTATATATATACATTGTTGGTTTTTATCTCTAGATTAATTTTTTTTAATATTATTATAAAAAAAGAAAGGTTATACTTTAGTTGACCTCCGCTATGACGTATTATTTTAATAAAACTACCTCTCTAAAACTTTACTAAAGAGGAATATTACTTCTAATTCTTTTTCTCTTTCTTTTCTTCTCTATTTACTAACTAACTAAATCAGAATCTAAATTAAATACTAAAAAGAAAATCAAATTGAAGATAAGATTTTAAGATAAATAGCTTTTTTAAAATACACTATTATATGAATTTAAAACTTGAATAAAAATTAACCACAAAAAATTATCAAATATTTTAAAATAAAAAAGATTATTTTGATGTTAGCAATTAGTAAAATCTGTCTAAAACTAGTTTAAGATAATTTTAGACAGTCTAAAATTAGTTTCAAACAACCCTAAATTAGATTTGAATAATCTAAAATTCATAGACTTTTGGACAGTTTTGGACGTGTCCAAAACTATCCAAAACTGTCCAATTAAAAAAAGCAATTAGATATATCTAAAACCTAATACTGTAATACTATATTACTATTTATAATAATATATAAAATATATTTATGCTTTTTGCTAATACATTTATAGATAATTAGTACTTTCTAATAGATAATTTTTGATATAAAAATATAATTAAAAATTTTTTTTTTTAAGAATTATTTTTGAAAATATTAATATAAATAGTATCTAAAATAAAAAAATTTAATATTTTGAATTTCAATTAAATAAAAAAAATTGCATATTTAACTTACTTTTTAATATATTCTGATTAGTTAATATATTTTCTATTCTTTTTTTTTTTTTTTAACTATTTATTAGTTTTATTATAAATTTTCTATTTATTTAAATTATTATTATTAAATAAATAATTTACAGTATCTTCTAATATTAAGAAATTAATAAAAATTAGATAAATTATCTTTTTAAAATTTTTTCTTTCAATTCTTTTTCTGATAAATTAATAAAAATTAATTGATTATTCTCTAATAAATATTTAATTTCAGTTATAAAATCTAAATTATCTATTATAATATTATTTTCATTTTCATTTTCTTCATTATTATTATAATTTATTTTGTATACTATTAAATACTTTTAAATTTTCATTTAAATTTAATAATTTTACAACTTTAAATGTTATATTTCAATTAGATTTTGATTATTTATTATTTCTAAGTTTTCATATTTATTATAATCATTTTCATTCAAATCTATGAATTATCAACTAATTTTAAATTTTTGATTTATTTTTTTAATTCTAAGTAATTCATAAATGAAGATATATTAATATATACCATTCTTATAGCATTATCAATATTATCATTATTTGGTCAGCATCTTAATAATTCAATTTTTTTTAAAATAAAATATTATCATCAATATCAAAAATATAATTCATTAATAATAAAAAAATTAATTAATTATATATTAAATATAAATTATAAATATATGGAAAGGTTTCTAGAAAAATCAGATTCTGAGAAATTTTTGACTAAAATTAAGAACTTAGTACATTTTAATCTAATAACATAAAAACTAAAATACAATAAAAATCTCAAATTTGCTAAAAAATTCTTAGAATCTGATTTTTTTAGCAATCAACCCATATTATAATACCTTGAGTAAATTTTTTATTTTGATTATTGATTAAATTTTCAAGTCTTAATATTCTATCTCTATTAAAATTTCTTAAAGATTTTACAAATTATCTAAATAGAAAAAAGTAAATTTAGCAAAATTATATTAAAAAATTTGTGAAATTCTAAAAAAATAAAACTATATTAAAACTTATAAAAATGTAAAACTATATCAAAACTTTAGTAAAAAAATTAGCAAAACTATAATTTAGACATTTTATCAAATCTAAAATAAGTTTAGATAAGTAATCTTAATCTCTATATATAACTTTATTAATTATTTTATAAAATTCAAAGTAAAATCTAACATAATTTATCTAGCAAAGCCAAAAATATTGTCACTGTAGAATTCTTCAATTTAGGATAATCATGTTATCAAGTCTCTATTTGAAATTTCTAACTGTGGTCTACTGCGGTTAAGACGTTAGGATCTGCTTAACTCTTAACTTTACTAAATCTACGCATTGAACTTAAACAAATCTATCAAGTATGAAGACTTGAAAGACGAGATTATGAATAATTTAATTAAAGAATTCAGA
>CAJVPQ010002085.1:0-15137 GCA_910591825.1 Funneliformis caledonium
CAAATGAATAAGGAAAAGGTTCCTTTTTCTTGTGTTAAAATAGCAGAACAGTACGAACATGAAATTAATTTTACCCTTCCATATCATTGTGAATTTCAACCTATTGAAGGTGTTTGGTCAGTAGTAAAGGGTGAAGTTGCACATTCAGACTCACATCCAAACCTTTTATCTATCTGAAACAAACTATTGGATGCATTTAAACACAAAATTACTTCACAAGTTATTATCGGGCTTTGGAGAAGAGCTTTAAACAATGCTAAGGAATATTTTGCATCTGATGAAAACGCATAATTAATTGACGATGAATTTGATGATTATAGTAGTTCTGATGATGATCACGTGATTTGATTCAATTTCCACATTTTTATACTTCCCGATACATATTAATATTATTTAAATAATAAAAAAAAGTTTAATTAATAAAATTTTTTTATTGGTGGTTTTTTTCAGTGTACAAATGTTTTTGCACTGGACCATAATATTTAATTAATTATATAATTAATTATAAGCTTAGAAATTAATTATAAGATATTATAAGCTGATAATTAATTATAAGTAAAATTAATTCAGGTAATTCTGAAATTATTTAAACATTAGAATTAGAGATAAGTTCTTATAGAAGAAGAAAAAAATGTATCAGATTTATTTTAAAAAAAAAAACTAACTAACTAATGTTTATCTTTTTTGTAGGTTTTAAAAATCTTTAAACCTTAAAATTGAAAATTAATTCTTATAAAAAGAAATGTATATATTTTTTTTAAAAATTAAAAAAGCAAATTAATTAATGTTTACCTTTTTGTAGGTTCTGAAATCTTTAAATTATAGAACCTTTAAATTAAAAATAGATCCTATTATAAAAATTTTCTAATTAAAATTTTTTTTAATTTTAAAAAAAAAATTAATATTAACTTACATTATAAACTTATCTGAAACTTATTAATAGTAGATTATTGTAAAATTAAAAATTTTTTTGAATTTAAAAACTAATATTAACTTATTTTATAAATTGATTTAAACCCTTTTTTAAACCATAAATAAAAATTTTTAAAAATTTTTTGAATTTAAAAAAATTAGACTAATTTAGATTATTTAATTTAAAATAGATTATATACTAAAATGTATTATTATTATTTAAAATGAAAATTAATAAAAGTTTAATCACTTAGGTGAAGTCAGATATTTTATTTAATATATATTATTATTATGAAAGTTTCTTTAATATTACCATATATTACAAGCCAAAGTACCCCTCCTATATATAGTACCCCCTCAAAAATTTTCGCATGATTTTAAAGTACCCAGATACTATACACAAAAATTTTAATTTTAATTATCAGAAATTTGTTAAGTATTCAGAATATAATACTAGGAAATATTATATATGATGTATAGTATTCAGATACAGAATTAGTTTTATTAATAAATTACCATTCTAAAATTATATTATATATTTTTGATATTTGAATTTTTTAAAAGATTTCACATTATACATAAAAATACAATTTTAAGCAAATAAGTAATTTATTAGAATAAAAATGAAAAAAAATTTAAGAAAAAAATGAAAATAAGAAAAAAAATGAAGAAAAAAAATTACTAATTGAACTGCTACATCTATATTCTTTTCTGCTTTCACTTCATTTACCAATCGATTAAGTCTCCTTCTCCTTTCATCTCACTACAATTTATATTATCTTCATTATCAATTTCATTATTAATTTCGTTTGCATCATTTCTAATATCCTAATTATTTTTATAATTATCTTCTTCAAAATATTCTTCATCATTGTTTTGATCATTAAGAACTTCTATCTCTTTATCATCATCTACTGGATCCAATAAATTTTCATAATCAAATAGTAGATCATCTTCTGATCCGTCAAGTTTTGTGAATATGCCATAGCATTTAAAAGAATTTTTTATAAGATCAACACTAACTTCTTCCTATGAATCTTTTAACTAAGTTACAACAGTTGAATAAGAAGGTCATTTTATTTTATTTGTAGTAGTAAATGCATAATCATTGAAAATCATCCATTTATTATATCTTTCTTTTATCTAAATTATATAAATAATATAGATTAAAATATTATAATAAATATATAAAATTGAATTATAAATAAAAATTTAATTTACCTTTGACTTGAAACTTTATTAATCGAAACATCTAATGGTTGTAACTTTGAAGTACAACCACTAGGAATTACGGTAATATTAGTATTTTTTTCAACTAACCGATTTTTTATATTATCTACAGTATGATCACGAAAGGTATTAAGAACTAAAAGAGAACGTAAATTCCCAAATGGATTTCGTGAGGTCCACACTCTTTCAATTCACTATAGCATTTTATTTTCATTTATCTACCCCTTCTCGTTCACACGTACATAAATGCCATCTGGAAATTTTTCTTTTAGAATTTTTTTTAGTTTGAAAATACATACAGCAGGAAGTTTTGTACTGTCTGCTATACATTCAAGTATAACTGTAAAAGATGTTCATTCATACCCTGTTATATGAATTAATACAGTTTTTTCTTCCTTTTTATTGATTGTGATATTGCTAAATAGATCGAACCACATCGGTGTTTTATCCATATTTTCTATGTACTTCAATAGATATTTATATTGCATTCTCATATATAATACATAACTCAAAAAGGATTGTTAAAGTTCAACTAATTCAGATGGTAAACGTTGTGCTACTGTTATTTTGCGATATTCACTTAGATCATATCTTTCCAAAAAACTATCAAGCCATTTGTTTGAAAATTTAAATCCAGCAATATTTGGATTATTTAACATAAATTCCCAATCTTTAGATAAAGCAATGGCTTTATGAGTAATTAATTTTCAAGTTATAGCATTTCTATTAGTTCTTTTTTTAGTGATCTATAAAAAAAGATTATCTTCTAAGTTTGGATATTTAGGAAGTTTTCCTAGATAGATTTTTTTTACATGAGGTGCTATTTCTAACATTTTTTCCTTTTTTTAAATCTAATCACAGACTTGTTTTGGTTCAATATTGAATTATTTTGCTGTTTTACAAACATTTCTTTTATTATTTTCAAAAAAATTTACTACTATAAGTTTTTCTCTAACATTTCACTGTCTCCGTCATTTTTGTGGTAATCAGTTGCATGATTTTTTGTTTTGTTTCTTTCTAATAACTACCATTTTACACTTTGCATTACAAATAAAAGATAAAACAAATTTTGTAAAACAAAACAAAGAATATGTAAAAGATATGTAAATAACAAAACTTAAAAAATAAGGAAAGCATATTTATTTTTTTTCAATAAGGTGAACAGTTTCAAACTATCTATGAGAATAAGATGAAGCACATTATGAGAAAAATGTGAATTTTTAATATTATATTTAGAATTGTCGGCTAAGCGTAAGCTTTAGATAAAAATTTATAATTATGATGAAATGTATTACGAATAATATGACAGATCGCATTAGTGGCAAGAGGGTATTATACACGATAAGTATTCAGGATACTTTACAATTTCTATACCCTTCTATGTATAGTATCCACCGGTGTAATGTATCTCCAGATACAACCAAAAATCGCTAAAATTTGTAAAGGACCTGAAGTACTATGG
Organism: Funneliformis caledonium; assembly: GCA_910591825.1. Lineage (NCBI taxonomy): Eukaryota > Fungi > Glomeromycota > Glomeromycetes > Glomerales > Glomeraceae > Funneliformis > Funneliformis caledonium. The sequence goes on from CAJVPQ010002085.1 coordinate 3,605, forward strand.
CCTGCAATATACAGTAATAAGTATTCAATTTAAGTAACTAGATAAATTAAGAATAACTTTATAGTATTAATATATCTCTTAAAATAATCTTTGTAATGTAATTTATAATAGTACTTTAATAGAACTTGTATATAAACATTATTTTATACTTTTTTAGATTTGACTTAAATTTTAATAAGTTCATTAAATTTATCTTTATTTAAATTTTAGAAAAACAAATGTAATTGGAAATCTAGATTAGTAGATTCTCATAATTATAAGTTTTTTTATTAATTACAAAATATTTTAAAGATTTTTATTTTTTTTATTTTTATAAATTTTTTTAAACATATTTTTTATATTTATTGAAAATTATTATTATTTAATTTCTAATAAAATTTGTTATATATTTTATAATTTCTTGTAATTAATTATTACTTTATAATTAATTACTTTTATAATAAATAATTTTTTGTTTATAATTAATTACCATTCTATAATTATTTACTATCTTATAATTAATTATATAATTATCATATTTTTTTAAAAAATGTGTAATTAATTATTATAATTATGAATTATATATAATTATCATGACATGTTTAGTTGAAATATTTATTAATTCATTTGATTTTTCTAATAGTTTTTTCTTTCTATTACAAAGATTTTATATATATAAGCATACTTATTATTATATTTAATAATAAATAATTATCATATCAGAATATTTTAAATTATATATTTAAAAAGATCTTAAAAATAAAATTAATAAATTTATTATAATTATTAAATAATATTAATATATAATAAAACTTTAAATTTATTAATAAATTTAATCAACTTAAAAAATAAAATCTGAAAATTTAAATAATAATAAAATAATAAAATGATTTTATTAAATATGATTTTAAAATTAAAATTTATATTAATTCAAAAATTTTTTTTTTAAAAAAATTTTTTTTTCAAAAATATATATTGTTTATGATAAAAAATATATAATATAATTATAAAGAGTTATATTATTTTATATTATAATAAATTCAAAAAAAAAAAAAAATTATTATTAAAAATAAAGAATATAATATAAAAAATAATTGTGATTAAAGTTAAGTGAAATTTAAAAATTTAATCTTTTTAAAAATTTTATGAAATTTAAAAATGATAAATTATATTAAAATCTTAATAAAAATTAGATTAAAGATTTAACTATTTAAAATAGGTTTAGACAAATAATTTTAACTATGATATTAATTAAAAAAAAATAAATTTTATAATTAAAAAAAACAATATTAATAAATAAAAGAATAAACTTAATAATTATAATTAAAAGAAGCTTAAAAATAGCTTAAAAATAAAAAGTAAAATTTGAAAAAACTTAAAATTGGTAAAATAGAAATTCAAAAATCCTATTAAATTTATATAAGCAATTTTTATTCTTAGTTTCAAAAAAAAAAACTATTATAATATAAAGAAAAGGCTTAAATAATATTAGTCTTTATTTCTTAAAGTAATATAAAAAAAGTTGTTTTTATAAGCAATTTTAGTTAAAGTAAAATAGAAATACAGTATTTTATTATAACCTAAAATCAAAATTAGTTTATATATTTTGATCTTATATATTAAATAATATTGTTCCGAAACTGATTAAAAAAAAAGATCATATGGGACCTTTGCAAAGAAAAATGATTTAATGTAAAAACATATTTTGACCTAAAAATCAAATTTGGCATATAAAAGTAAAAAGATTTTTTCCGGTGTTCCCCCTTTCTATTCAAAGGTCCCATATGATATCTCATTTTCATTAGAATTGGATAACTTGTAATGTGTTGTATTTAAAAAATGATTTGTCATATGAAATCTCTTAGACTTCCAAAAAAGGCTGGTCCCATTAACCAGTCCAAGACCGGTCTTATCAAGGACCGATCGATCCTAAATATATCGGGCGAAGACCGATTAATTTTACGCCCCGTATAACTTATAGATCCTGCTTTTACTTTTATAGATAAATTATTCATTGATACAATTGATTAGAAGTAAAATGTTGATATCCTTTTGCTATTTATTTATATAATTAATAATCAAGATATTTATCATATGACGTGTTGTTAATCTAAAATTTTAAACATTTATATTTATTCATATAATATTCATTTTTTAAAAAAGAACAAGTATTTACTTTTGTCCAACTCCATCTAACTTACGATGGTATTAGTTATTTATATATTAATTCATAAAAATATACAAGAGATAAATATTATTATTATTATTACATATATTTTTTTTTTCTATAAACAATCAAAACGATGTAAAATATCTGATCTAATTACTTAAATCAAAATAAATACATCTTAGAACCTGTTCACTTATTTCATCATCTATTTAACATTTAGATTGAAAGAAAAGTTACAATTCAAATGTTTCGCAATGAACTTTAAATAAACAGGTTTCATCACTTGATTTGATGGCAGCGTTTCGTACTTGTTTCAACATAATACCGGGACCACAAACGCCAACCGCGATATCACCTGAACCATGATATTGTTTTATATCTTGCATAAGGACCGAAAAGTCGGGTCGACCTTGGAAAAAGATTGATGATGGAGTTGTTGTACTACGAGTCAAAAATATTTTGATGTCAAGAAGATATTTGTTTTCTGGTAAATTTTCAGCTCGAGCCATTAATTCACGTAGATCTGATCCAAACCATTGATACGCATCTATAAGAAAAAAAAGAGAATAAAAAAATACACCGTATTAAAGAATGTGATGGGAATCAAGAGAATGAAAGGAAAAAAAGGAATAGATACATACCAGTATCAGGTATAACCCATATGAAGTATATGGCTTGCGTGACTATTGGCATGTTGCTAACTTGACGATCAACCAGATCACGCAAGATACTAATCATCGGAGTAATACCTATACCACCGCATATTAAAGTTACAGTACGATATTGCATAAAATCGATACTTGGTTTCCCATAAGGTCCATCTATTCTAAAGTTTAATGGAGTTTGTTCGATTCCTCCTTGTGTCTTATCGTAAAGATTTTTTGAGAAACCACCTTGAACTTTCATGTGAACGCTAGCAAAATGAACGCCATCATCCATAACACTAGGGGCCGAAGAAAATGATATGGGATGCCATGCTATCCATGTAACAGGAGGTTTCAAATTTGAAAAATTAATAAACATATATTGTCCAGGTTCATAATAATCTTTGAACTCAAAGATAATTCTAGTGACTCCAGATTGAATGGCTTCCATTCCAATCACGTTGATAGGACCAATTCCAATAAGAAAGCGGGTGAATCGATCGACAACGTAAAGACCCAAACCAACGCCCAAGAACATGATGAACTCTTCTTGATGTAAAGAACCGAATATAACAAAAAAGATAAAACTGAAATGACTCCAGTAAAATAATTCAAAAAGCTTTCTACGTATTACGGAATGAGAGGTGAGAATGATGATAAATATGGAGAGGTAGGCTAAAAATCCCCATCTATTAGTTGGGGTACCAAACAAAGCTTCGGAAACCGAAGTATTATATGATCGTTGAATTTGAAAAGAGGCGTGAAAGGTGAGAAGAAAGAAAATGGTACGTCCAACCCAACGATGGAATCTTATCAATCGTTCAAAAGGGACACCAAACAATTTAAGGAAGACCGAATTCCTAGTGGCCAGAGGGAATACAAAAGCTGCATTTGCCAATGCAAGATAAGCGCATCTTTTGCTCAAAGTTTCACCACCTGAAGCATCAGCCGAGAAAGGTAGCAAAAGGAAAATAACATTGATCACGATATAGAGCACAAACAACAAGATTTCGGCGATTGACATATCACCAACAGTAATCACGCCAACAGTATAATTCATAAATTTATGTAAGTATACTTTCGGTGTGCTATGAATATTGGAGACATCCGGTACAACTGTAACAGCCTCTCGTGGATTATCAATATTCCTTTCTATTCTACCTGTTTTTTCTCTTTTATAAGGTAAATCCGGAACTTCAGGCCACTTTGTACGACTTATATACTTTGATATCTGTCCAGTTTGGTATACTATTGAGAGTAAGATAACTATTCCAAGGTAGGTCATGGATTGGTAATAACCCGCTGCAAAGTCTGCTGATTCCATTTTTTAATTAAAATAACGGTCGTGGGAGAGAGGAGGAAGTTGATACACTTTTACAATTAATGAGAAGGTGTAGAAGCGGATAAATTAATGGTTAGAATACAAGTAATTATTGTAATTTACGAAATGAGGAGGGTAGGGTAGAGACCAGCTCACGGGCAAAATGTAAGTATAAAGCTCGTATAATTTAGGGTATATACGAGATCACTAGTTTATAACTCAACCAGTGAGATTTCTTAAAGAAGGTGAAAAAATAAGTAAATCGACCGAAATATAAGTAAAAAAAAAAAAAAACAAAGGTAAGGTTAATAAGGGGAATAAAGGTGTCGAGTTTTAAGTTAGCATCTATATTTGGGTTCTGTAATTTAAAAATTAAATGTTGATCGTTTGATTGAATATAATGTGCGTGTGTAATTTACCGAACGAATCTGTGAAGTTGTTCTTAAATATCTTAAATAGGAAAACTAATATAAATTTTATAAATCTGTCAGACATTTTACCTTTTTGATGATGCTTGTGTGACGTTTCAAATGGTTTCCCTGAAATGATGTTTATGCGTTTCAAAATTTAAAATTTGTCGAAAAAAAATATTTACATCAAAAAGATTTTGGAAAATTCGACGTTCTTCAGGATTTAAATTATTCAAGGACAATTTATATATTCAATTTTATACTTGTCTAAGCCTTATTAAGCCTTTACTTTGTATTACCGGAAGCTTGGAAATAGTAATTCCAGATTAATTTAAATGAAAAAGTATGATATGATTTGGTCATATTTTATATTAAATTAGATTGACAAATTTAAAATAACATGTTTGAGGCTTTTTTTTTTTCTTTTTTTTACGGGAGTTCTTGCCAAGTTAAGGAAGAGTGTACAAGCGTTTCAAATGATCCTGGGACGCGTTCCAAACTCTTCTTGTTAAGTACATATTATCTTCTAACAAGACTTTTCATTGTCATTTGAACACCTTGATTTTATCCTCATAGCTCGCTCGCATTACGTTATTGCAGTTATTGGATTAAACTCGAAAAAAGAGAATAAAAATAGGGATAATCATTCTTCCTTTTTTTTATTTTTTGATAAAAATAGACAATATGAAATTGCCAAGTTTAACAAGATTGGTTATTGAAATTCTGTAATCTGAAATTATGGAGGTAATTATCAGACTTTTCCGAAAAGGGATAAGCCGATGTTAGTTTTGCCACACCGCCTGTTCCTAATAAATATTGATCAACCTTAGCAATTTTTTTTTATTTTCTTTCTCTTTCTCTTTTTTTTTTTATATTATTTTTAATCGCCTTGCGTATTTGGTTAAACTACTTTCTGAATATAAATCTTACAAGTTTATAAACTTATCGAATCGCCGGCGATTCCTTTTTTTTATTTTCATTATTTTATTTCAACGAGAAAAAAAAAGAAAAAAAAAAAAAAAAAAGGAAAAAAATAAAAATGTCTAAAAATACAATAAAACTATTATTGTCCCTTCTCTTGCTCACATCGATACCATTCTACGTATCAGCTTTTCCGACTGGAGCTGGGACTTGTAATGTAGAAGAAATGGCCAATGGAGACCATGGACCTTCCAGCTTAAAGGAACCGACAGGATATAGACTTTCTGCAGATATGCCAACGAAAGGAAATTTTGAATTAACAGCTGTAGGACCCGGAGATGGATTCAAAGGAATTTTGGTTTACGTTTTGAATGCAAAGAATGAGAGAATAGGAGAATTCACAAATTTGCCCGCAACTATGCAATTGAAATCCGATTGTAAAGGATCAACCGTTACTCATAAAACTAAAGATAATAAAAATTTTCCATTTAAATTAAATTGGAAAGCTCCTCAGGGAACAAGCGGTAATTTAACGATTAAATCTTTGATCGTAAAAGATTTCAAAAATTGGGCCAGGTTAGAAGATATTGAGTTTGATCCTGTTACTGGAGCTTCAAGCGTTTCTCCTGACATTAATGAAGTTACGGCTGGACAACCCTCTAAACCATCTAAACATTTCGTTGAAAAATACACGTTATTCATAGTTATGATTGCTATCACCACTCTTTTGTATATTGTAGGAAGCGTTATCGAAGCTTTGTTGAAAAGGCAACAAGTTAAATCTAGATCTTTCGCTAAAACTGTTGGTGGTTTTGGTAATGCAAAATAACGTACAATACGTTTTATTAATTGTTTTGGGGGGAATATATATATATATATATATATATATTACATATGTAGTTTATTTTTATCAAAATTCGTAAGAAATTATTATTGTATTGTTATAATATAAAAATTAATATTATTTAATTTTTTACTCTGTCCTTAATTTCTCAACTTCGACCCTGGGCCCGATTAAAGAAATTAATTTCTGCGCCGGGATTTTCGATTTAAATGTTCTATCTAATAAATATAATTCATGCATAATTGGTCAGCGATTTGACGAAGTTTAAATGGTTTTGAAAAGGTAATACAGATGAATAGATTGTTCTTTAATTAACTTAATGTTGCCCACGTGGGCTCCATTCAGACAACCAATTGTAGCCCACCTAAATATAATCGTCCCTTTTTTGATATTCTCGGAAGAAAAAAAAAAATATAAAAGAACAATAGGATAAAAAATGCCTTTTTGTTTCAAACTTTCCAATCGTTCAAAAAAGGATAATTTCTTTTTTATTTTGAAACGGTTGACATACTTTTTGAATTTTAAAAAATGGATAGGGCTTTTTGATTCCTTTATATTTTAATTATATTGTGGATATAAAATATATATATATATATAAATTCTTTGTTTTTTAAAACCTCAAATGAAAAATATTCCTTATATAGGATTCAAGTTCGTTGTACTTTTTACGCGATTTTCGTTCCAAAATTAGATTAAAATTTGGATTTCTTTTGAATATATAAAGTTCTTGGTTGTGAATTAGTTGAACAAGGCATAGAATCACAAAAGTTATTCAAACCGCATAATAGGAACTGTCTCGAATTGAACAATGTATTAATAATCATGATTACTATTTGCCATACAATTTGGGAAAAGTTGTCAAAAATGATGGTGAATTTAAAGTATCCCTTCTCGAATATAATATTCCCGATTCTAATCTTGGCGTAATTTCTATTGATATTTTGGTTCATCGTGTATTAACTTGATTGAAACAAAAAAAAAAAAAATATGAAACAAAAAAATCTTACTTTTGGCTTTTTATAGCCTAGTATTTCGAGCGCATTAAAAATCTTATGTCTATAATGAATTTGAGGGGAAGAAAGGAACTTGGTACGAAAAAATTTTCAGTTCAACCTTTAAAATACGTCATCGTCTTACATCAAAAAACGTAAAATTGAAATAATCGAATTAAATGATTCTAACGATGAATTATGAATTTACATATTCAATTCGTTATATTTATTGTATTAATATTTATTGGATTGGACTGTACATATTTGTTTTACCTTTGAAACAAAATAAAAGACAAACAATTATGGTAATCAAATTCAAAAAATGAGAAAGTTTTCGAGTTTTGATTACTGGATGCCTTTAAATAAATATATTATTGCTTGAAAAAAAAAAATTTGGCTTTTTTTATGGCCTATTATTGCGAGTGCAAAGCCGCTATATTATGAAAGATTTAGGAGCTCTACAATTGAAATTGCGGACACGAGTGATTCATAAATTATTTTTCTCATCATCTTTCTAGATCTTTTATAAAGATCAGTAAATAAATATTATATTTTATATATCATTTTCCCTATTTTCCTTGAAGGTTATATAGATCACTTAAATGGTCTATTGTTATACGTCTTAGTCGCTAGATGTTTGAAAAAAATTTTTTTCGATTCAAACAAAAACAAAATTATAATTACCATTATTAAAAAACTTAACAAAAATATTTCTATAATTTTGCTATTAGACTAAGTTGATTATATAATTAAAGATTTAAAATATTTTTTTTTTACATTTTTAAGAAAAATTATATAGTATAATATCAAAATTAAATATATTTAAGTAAATCTCTTCACCTTTATAATCTATTAACTTTAAAGTCAGAAAAAGACAAAAATAATTTATTTCTTAGAATCTAATGCAATTTGAAAATGCATATTAAATAAATTAAAAATGATATTTTAACTATCTCTATACTATTATATTTATAGATATTTATAAGTAGTAATAAATACTAAATTAATCTTATAAATTTATAATTAAGAAAATCCATATACTTTAAAATAATATAAAAAAGTAATTCCAGAAGGTTCAATAGATATTATAAATAAACCCTATTGAACTCATCATCAAACTTTATTAAATCTATCAAAATCTATTAAAATTAAAAGGTTAATTATCTTAAATTTTAAATATAATAAATTTGTTAAAAAAAAACATAATTTTTTATTATAATTTTTATATATTATTATTTTCTTATATATTATTTTTTGAAAAAAAAAAATTTTTATTAAATAGTAAGAAATATAATACAGAATTTTATAAATTTATATGAAATTTATTAAAATAATTAGATAATATATATAAATTATTTATTAAATTATTTTAATAAAATAATATTTATCATTAGATAATCTAAAACTATTACCTTTTAATTTTGTTAAAATAAAAATCAATTATTTTTTAATACATTAAGTTATTATTAAGTTATTTAATAAAATATAATTATTTTTAGATTTTAAATTAATTATTATTTAGTTTTTATAAATTTAAATATTATCAAATATTAATTTATATTTATATAAAAAGAATCATATTTATAAAATATTTATATATTAAAACTAATAATAAATATTAAGAAAAAAAATTTTATAATACTTTGATATTTATTATAAATAATAAAAAATAAAACAAATTAAATAAGAAAATAAGATTTAAAAAAACCTTTTTAAATTTATAATAATAATTGTAAAATTATTTATTTATTTATATATAAAAAATTTTAATAAATAAAAATTATTTATTTTAATTAAAGTTACTTATTTAAATCTATTTTAGATTTAACTAAATATAATTTTACTTTATCAAATTTTACAAATAAGATTATAATATAACTTTATTAAATTTTACTTTTACTATTTAGATAATTTGCTAAACCTTTAGATTTTATTTAACAATTTTAATTTTTATAAATATTTATTAACAATTATAATAATAATATTAATAAAGAATTTTAAAAATATATTAAAAAAAAATTAAAAGAAATACTGAGTTTATTAATTGTATAATTTATATACTTAGAATTTATTTTATTAAAAAATCTATTTTATTATAAAAATTTATTATTATAATAGAATTATTTTATTATCCCTTTAATTGTTTTATTTACAAATTTATAAGCAATTTTATTTATAAATTAAAATCATTTTTAATTATTTAAAAATATATTATTTAGAAAAGTTTTTAAAAAAATCAGGTCCTGAGAAACTTTTGACTTAAATTAAGAGTTTAATACATTTTAATATAATAACATCAAAAACTAAAATGCAATAAAAATTTCAATTTTGTTAAAAAATTTCTGGAATCTGATTTTTCTAACAATCAACCCATATAATAATTAATACTTTTATAATAAATTTTATATTATTTTCTAAGTAAAAATTAAAAAAAAATAAAATTAATTAGTGATTTTTTAAAAATAAATAAATGATAAATTATTATTAAAAAAAATAAAATTTTAAATTTATATATTTTGATATCTATTAATCTCAAAAATATAAAAATATTATTATTTAATATATCTTAATAAAATAAATCCAATAAACTGAATTTTATTTTCAAATAATTATTATATAATATGTTATTTTTAAAAATTGAAAAATTAATAAATTATTAAATTAATATATATTAATTTTAAAAATTGAAAAATATTATTAAATGTATTTTTTTTTAATGTATAATAACTTTGCATAATCTTTATTAGAAGTAAGTAAAATTTTATAAAATTATAAATTATGAAAAAGAGAGTACAAAAATTTCTATCTAATTAAACTAAATTAAAATCAACTTTATACCATTTTAAACTAATCTACTCAAATTACTTTAGAATAATTTAATTATTCAATATAAAGAGTAATATATAAAATCTGAAAAAAATTATATATGCATACGTGTATATGAATTATTTTGTGCAGCATTACAAAATTTATATGCATTTTATAAAAAGATCAAAATAAATTTTTATATATATTTTTGTGTATTATATAATTCATCAAGTATTAACGTTAAGTAAATCTCATCCTTAAAAATCATTTTAGATATCTGATTTTAATTATCAATTATATCAACCAATCTTATTAATCAATTATTTTATTTATCAATATTAAATTTTTCGATTTTATTTCTTTTCTTTTTTAATTTTTTTTAATTTAATTTCTTTTTTTTTAATTTCTTTTCTTTCTTTATTTTTTTTTAATTTCTTTTTGATTTTTTTTCTTCAATTTACTTTTCCTTTTTTTTAATTTTTTTCTTCAATTTACTTTTCTCTTTCTTTTTTTTAATTATTTTTGATTTTTTTCCTTCAATTTTCTTTTTTCCTTTTTTTTTAAAATTTTTTTTAATTCTTTTTTGATTTTTTTTCTTTAATTTCCTTTTTCTTTTTTTTTTTTAATTATTTTTAATTTATTTAGATTTATTTTTTTTAATTCTCTTTCTTTTTTTTAATTTTTTTTAATTTAATTTAATTTCTTTTTTTTATTTTTTTTTTGGATTTCTTTTCTTTTTTAATTTTTTTTCTTTTTTTTTCATATTCATCTTTAATCAATTTTGAATTTTTTTTTTTTAATTATTATTATTTTTTTATTAATTTAGAAATGAGTCTTTAAGGTAAGTATTTTTTAGAAGGATTCTTTAAAGATTCTTTGAAAGTTTATTTAATTGATTTTCTTTTTTAGAAACAGATCTTTCATTCTTGCAGATAAAAGTGAGTTTTTTCTTTTCAAAGTTCTATTAGGAGATTTTTTTTGAATGAGTTTTCTATTTTACAATTTTAATTAAAATTTTCTCTTCATATCTAAGTAGCAAGTGATTCTTTCTGATTTTTTATTTTTATTTTTATTTTGTATTATTATTTTTAAATTTTTTCTTTTTAGATTTATAGGTAATTTACAAAGAGAATTTTTTTTAATTTTTTTTAGGAATGGAATTTTTTCTCTTTGGATCTCAAGATAATTTTTATAGAGAAAAATTCTTTTAAATTCTTTTTTATTTCTAATTAACTTTTTTTTTAAAAATGTAATTTTTTTTTTATTCTAAAGGATTTTTATTCTTTAGATTTTAGAAGTTTGTAAGCAAATTTGCCTGCTTATTTATTATAAATTTTCTTCGTATTTACTTTTATGAAAAATTAAAATTTTTTTAAATTAATTTTATAAATATGTATTATATTATAGTAATTTTTATTTTTTAATTATATAATAAATAATTTAC
>CAJVPQ010002086.1:0-15135 GCA_910591825.1 Funneliformis caledonium
AATTAAGCTTATTTATATAAATATTCCTATATACCAGAAATAAACTCAAATAGTACATTAAATCAATATTATTTTAGAAATTGGTTAAATCTGAAAGTTCAGTTCTTAGAAACAATAAACGATAATACCATCATTTCTAAGGAACGATAAATGCATCGTACCTTAGGAACAATAAAACCATCATTCCTTAGATACAATAATACCATCGTTCCTTAGGTACAATAATACTATTGTCCCTAAGGAATGATAAAACCATCGTCTCTAAGGAATAATAATACCATTGTTCCTTAGGAACGATAAATGCATTGTACCTTAGGAATGATAATACCATCGTTTCTTAGGAATGATAAAACAATCATCCCTAAGGAACGATAAAACCATTGTCTCTAAGGAACGATAAAACTATTGTTCCTTAGGTACGATAATACCATCGTTTCTAAGAAACGATAAAACCATTGTCTCTAAGGAATGATAAATGTATCGTACCTAAGGAACAATAAAATCGTCATACCTAAGAAATGATAAATGCATTGTACCTTAGGAATGATAAAACCATTGTTCCTTAGGTACAATAATACCATTGTTTCTAAGGAACGATAAATGCATCATTCCTTAGGTACGATAAATGCATTGTCCTTAAGGAACGATAATACCATCGTCCCTAAAGAATGATAAAACCATCAGCCCTAAGGAACGATAAAACCATCGTCTCTAAGGAATGATAAAACCATCGTCCCTAAGGAACGATAAAACCATCAGCCCTAAGGAACGATAAAACCATCAACCCTAAGGAACGATAAAACCATCGGCCCTAAGGAACAATAAAACCATCGTCCCTAAGGAACGATAAAACCATCAGTCTTAAGGAACGATAAAACCATCGGCCCTAAGGAACGATAAAACCATCAGCCCTAAAGAACGATAAAACCATTGGCCCTAAGGAACGATAAAACCATCAGCCCTAAGGAACGATAAAACCATCATCCTTAAGAAACGATAAAACTATTGTCCCTAAGGAACGATAAAATTATCGTACCTTAGATACGATGATACTATCGTTCCTAAGAAATAATAATACCTATTGTACCTAAAGAATAATTCAATCATTCCAATTGGACGTCAATCAGTTATAAATAATATAGGTCAAATTTTGATATATACCAATCAGCTATAAGTATGCCAATCGGCTATAAATAAAATAGGTCAAATTTTAGCTGATTCTTGACTGATTTCTGATGTATGCCAATCGACTAGGCTGATTTTTAATAATTTGCCAAATTTAGGCTGATTTTAGGCTGATTTTTGCATGTCTAATTTTTTTTGATTTCGATCAGTGATGGTACATAACATCTATAATCATCAAAAATTTAGCATAAATTCTAAATGTATTTAGTTATTTATTTTATTAATTATTAAAAAAATAAGCTGATTTTTATATAGATTAATTTATGCTCTTTCAGAAAATCTGCTTATATTTTGAATTAAAATATAATTTTAAAAGTTATCAGAATTTTAAAATCAGGTACATTACTAATATTGGCCAAATTTCAGACTAACTTTTTAGAGGTATTTACATAGGTATGTAGCTATTTAGCCAATAAAAATGCGTGATTTTTATCACGTGACAAAATAATTTTTTCGTGCAATCGCATTGAAATTTTATAAAACGTATTATAAATTAGAAGTTATATAAATTAAACATTAAAATCTGCATGTGATTTGTATTAAAACATTATTCAAATGTATTCAATCGCTATTTTTGTATTTAAATTTAAAAAAATGCCATCTCTTTCTAAATAAAAAAGAAAGTCAAAAGACCTGTTACGCATAAAAAATGATAAATATTATACTAAAAGAACACGATATACAAGCATAGATGATTATAATTTACTGGAAACCCCAATGTCAGTTAATGATAATTGTGTAAATGTAAAAGATTTTAAAACTGAAATAAGTGGTAAAGTTACTGTGACTCATGAAATAATGATAGTGGCAATGAATATATCGATTTTGATTTCAAATTTCTTAATAAAGAATGGAGTGATGATGAAGATAGCGATTGGAATAAAACTGAGGATTTTGCAAAGTTAAAGGAGATTAAATTGGTTTGGAAAGAAAATAATCAATTTGAAAAAATAAAGCATAGAATATATATTAAAGGAAAGACTCCAAAATCAACCCATTATGATAAATATGGATCAAGTGGTTCATTTACTAAGACAACTGCTGGTGTTAAAAAAATTACAAATTTTTTTAAAGTTAAAGGTAATGCTTAAGATAAAGCCCAAGATCCAGAATTAGAAAATACAAAATCAGATTTGAGTGATTCAGATGATGAAATATATTGCCATACTTATCAAATTAATGAAAGAATCCAGTTTTTAAAAGAATAATTAGAAAAGTAACATAATAAAATGACGGCATTGAATATAATCAGAAAAGAGCTATTTTTGAATATCTTATTCGTTTAGATAATAACAAATGTAGAAAAATGCATGCTAGTTTGGAAGTGGCTAAAATAGTTTTTGTTGATGGTGGTTCATAAAAAGCATGACGCATTCAATATTTTGCAAAATACTGATTAACTAATAATGAACTTCCAATATCTAAACAGGGAAAACATCAAAAAATTATTAAAATAATTGATGATGAAGATATAACTGAAAGATGCCGAGTTTGAATTCATAAACAAAATTATAATATTATTTCAGCTTTATTTAAGAAATTTGTTGAACAAGAATTATTACCCAGTATTAATATTATAAAAAAAATTATTACCTTGATGATAGCGGTAAGGTGGCTTAATATCTTTAGTTACTCATTTCAACAACATCATCAAGGTATATATTATGATGGCATAAACAAGATGATGTTATACAATATCATAAAAAATTTCTAGAGGAAATGTTTGAGCATGAGAAATATATGTTTAAGTATGAAGGAGAAATAATAGATCATATATATCCTAACTTACCTAAAGAAGAGAAGGAATGAATTCTTGTAACTCATGATGAATACTTCTTTTATTTTAATGATAGTAAATGCGAAATATAGGTTAAAAATAAAGAGTTACTGCTATGAAAAAAAGGAAACAAAAGGTTCATTATGGTTAGTGAATTTCTAACTGAAATCGATAGACGTTTACGCATACAACCAGATGATATAGAGAAATATCCAAATGTATCTAAGGAAGCCCAATGTTATCTCAAACCTGATAAAAATCAAGAAGGATATTGGACTGCTGAACATCTTCTTGAACAAATTAAACATAAAGCAATACTTATTTTTGAAACTTTGTATCCAAATTGTATTGCGGTATTTGCTTTTGATAATAGTTCTAATCATGCTGTATTTAGTAAAGATGCTTTAGTTGCAAGTAAAATGAATTTAAAGCTAGGTGGTAAACAACTAATTATGCATAACACTTACTTTAGACCAGATTGCCAGCCACAATCAATGGTATTTTCAGCTACACATTCTGATAAAAAACTTTGAGATCAGCCTAAAGGAATTAAGTAAATATTAATAGAATGAGGAAAATGGCCATCTGAAGGATTAATATTAGAGTGTAAGGGTTGTAAAGAAAGGATTTAAGATGCTTCAAGAATTTCTTGTTGTACTTGTCAGGTGATATCTTTAGAACCTGATTTTTTTGCACAAAAAGAAGCAATTGAAGAATTAATTACGGAGGTCAAACATAAATGTATCTTTTATCTAAAATTTCACTGCAAGTTGAACTTTATTGAAAGGTATTGGAGAGCTTCTAAAAAATATGTATAAGAAAATTGCAACTATTCTTGGAATGGATTACAAAAAGTTGTACCCAAAAGTTTTGACTCAGTGTCTTTAATTATGATTAGAAAATTTGCAAGGAAATGTTGGTGTTATATGGATGCTTACAGAAAAGGGATTAGTAGAAAATTGGCAGAATATGCCGTTAAAAAATACAAATTCCATAGAAGAATTCCAGATACCATTTTTGAAGAATTAAAGAATTAATTCATAAATTTTTGTTGGATTTCTTAATAAAAAGTTTTTTTTATACTGTTTTTTTTTTCAGAGTTCCCTTTTTGACTTGATAGTTTACTTATGAAAAGCATTTATTTTTTTATTTCGTAAAGGTTAAAGTTGATTTTTGATTTTATCTACAACTAATAAGATTTGATTCACATAATAATATCACGTGAGTACTAACCAATAATATTTGATTCATGTGATTATATCACGTGATAATCATTAATCAAAATTTCAGACTATTTGATGACTATAGATGTTATGCACCATAATATTACGCTTTAGTGTAAAATTATTCCTGTTGTACAGACCTATCATCTCAGTTCTAATTTTTTCGTAATCATAAATCGTTGCATGTAAAAATCTCTCTATATACAGCCATGTTCATTTTCAGATCCTTCAAATGCTTGCCTACCGGTGGTAGTCATATCTTAAATACACTGATTAACAGCTGTGTTTCTTGTTATAATACAAAGATAATGATATATTTTTTAACCGAAAATGAGAACTTGTCAAGTTCACAAACGCATTCAGTGCTACTCCAGAATTTCATGTTATTTTAGGACCTCCTAATACTAGGAAAAAGGCCTTGATTCGTGAGATAACGAGTAAAGGCAATTTCAAACCTCTTTTTATCAACTGCCGTTTAGGATAATTTGACTCTCCAATGACCGTATATAATTCGATTTCCATGCAATTCAAACTATTCTTCGATGAACGAAAGACATTTCTGAAAAAAATAATACCAGAAATGGTGATCAGGGCCAAAATTCCTTATTTTTTTGATTTAAAATTTAAGTTATTTGATGAGAAAGAAAAGGAAGAAATTACTTCTAATGATGTCAATGAGTTGCTTGGTAAAATTGCTCATGCTCTTCTGAATTGGAACTTTTGGAAAGGTTACGATGTTTCTCCACCCATTTTTATCATTGATGAAGCAAACTTGCTTAGCCAACTTGGTGACAGTTTGAAGGAAGGAGCAGTTCTTCTTAAATCATTTCTTAACTGGCTTGTGGCGAATATGAAACAAGAAAAACGTTTTCACGCTGTGCTTACCTCTTCCGATCCATTCTTTTTTAACTGGATCATAAATCGTAAATCCATTTTATAATCATATTGATAGCAAAGGTTTATGATTATAATTTGCATTTATTGCCTAGTTTTGCATATCCCACATGCAACCTTATATATTGTTGGAGATTTGAGTAAGGAAGAAGCTGAAAAATATTTTGAAAAGCATGTTCTTCCTCAATATGGTATTTATTTACTGGAACCCATCTATTTATACTTACTGTAGCTAATATGACGTGTATTTGTTATTTAAAAAAGAATGCAAAGAACTCGAAGGCAATTTTGACCACGTTTGCAGAATAACAGGCACACGTATGCTGATTATTAATAGGTATATTAAAGAATACAAACTTTTCAAAGGAAAGTTTGCAGGTACATGAATTTTATTTTCTTTTAAAGGATGTATTTTTATTAATTTTAAAAAAATTTTAAAAGATTTTATGCATAATAAATTGTTTTATAGATAGTAAATTTTCAATTTACAGATCAGAATATAATAAGTTGAAGTTTGGTCTTTATCCCGAGGACTTGAAATGTTCAGATAAGCCCAATCCACCTCTTTGAAAAGATGATAATTTAATCAAAGCCATGGATGCAATAGTGAAGGCAGAGAATCAGGAATACATTTTAGAAGATGATCTGATTAAAAAAATTGGTTTTAAGAAAGTAAATTCACTTGTAGATTATAATTTTTTGCACTATCGACCAACCTCACAATTTGCTAATGACATTGACCTATCAGATAAATTAATTTTGACTGTAATGAACCAGCCATCAGTGCGCGCGATGAAGCAAGTCTTATCTGAAGTTACTTTCAACAAAAATTAGTTAAAATTTTTTGTAATTTATCATCTCTCAGTTTTTAAAAAAGATATTTTTGCTATACAGAGTGTTTAAAACAATTTTCATTATATCACTTCTCATGAATGTAATAAGCTTGTAAAATCAAAAATAAAATTGCCAAATGCTACATAATTTGTGAAATACTTTTATTTTTAATACTACAAAATTAACTTTATTATTGATAAGTATGCATCATAAATTCACAAATTTAAAAATCAACCAAAATCATCTTTATTATGTAATATGAATACATTGACAACTAGCTAAGTAAAAATGATATAGAAGCGGGGTCAAGGGGAGATTTGCCAAGTCTTAACCCCGTATGATGGCAGTTCCTTTTCTGCTACTCAATACTAACTATTGCTAACTTCATCATTAATAGTACTCAAAACTAACTATCCTTTTTCCTCTTTTTTAATCCATAGGATAATTTTATCTATTGTAGTAGTCCTTAAAGACTTTTAATGCCGATAGAAGCAAGCTAATGTATTTGGACTGAGTCCAATCTCATTAGATAATATATTATACATTTGGTATAAGAGAACGTAACTCTTTTTTTCTTCTTTGGTCAAAAAAGGCAGTAAATTCAACCTAATACATTTTGATCTTTTCACTATGTTGTGCCCAAAGTTAATAATCTGCCCCAAATGCAAATTTCGATTTCAGGCAATCCAACTTGAGAATTTCAAATTTGAGCAATACGATTTTAGCTGCCCTAATTTAAATTGAGGCAAATTGAAAACTGGGAACGCTCAAATTTAAATTGAGGTATTAGAAATTAGAAACGTGATGTCTCAAGTTGACCATTTCTCTAATTTAAATTAATTATAAAATCAAGTGAAATTTATTTTTTAAATAATTTTTTTTATGCAAATTTGCTAGAATTAATTTCTTTATTTAATATTTAATTTAATTAAAATCTATTTTATGAAATTTTATTATTACAAAGAATAAATTTTAGGATTTTACATTTTTTACCAGGATGACATTTATCATTACAAACTAAATTTTTTAATTAGTATTTAATTTAGTAGGTTCTAAAGTTTTAATCTAATACAATAAAAACTGGTTATAAATCTGATATCGATAACCGGTTCTGATCTTTACATAGTAACAATCAATTTTTAAAATACAAATTTTAAATTTTAAAAATGGTAACCATCAACGAAATTAAACAAGAATTAAAAGAGGCGAGAGGAGAACATAAAGAGGCGAAGAAGAATTTAAAGAGGTGGAAGGAGGATTAGGAGAAGAGGCTAAAGAATTTGAAGAGAGAAAAAGTAGAAGAAGATTATAAAGGAGAAAAAGATGAATTAGATAATGAAAAAGAGTGGCTGGTAAAGAATAAAGAGAAGTAGGAAGAACAGGTGATAAAGTTGCAAAATAAATTAGCCGATTTTAAAGAAGAGAAAGGTAATAAACAAATTGTGTAAAAAAATCATTGTTTTTTCTTGTTTCATATGAGGGTACATTTGGTATATTGTTAATTTACGACTATTTCCTCTTTTTATTATTATCATTCTACGCGATTTTATTCTGATCTCTTTTTTTCCGCATTATAAAGCAGGTGTTTCATGAGGCATTACACAATATACAGTATCTTTTTTTCTGTAACCAGCTGAAAGATTTCTTGATAATAATATTCATTTTCTTACCATCAGTGATACTACCCGAACCTGATGTTATTTTTAAAGAATTCCTTGAAAGCGAACACAGCTAATTTCTCAAAATATACATAAAAAATAATGATTCATTACCATTATACGATTCACTAATTACACTTAAAATGCCTGTACCTGCTACTTCTAAAGGTGATTGACCTTGTCTCTTAATATATGATCTCCCTGGTGGTAATAGTAAAAGTAACCTGATTATTCAGGTTCTGAGCATTCAGCTCACAATGAAAAATGCAAAGAATAACCTATTAGTCCTGTTAAGGATATCAGGGTGCGATAAAATAAGAATGTGTTATGAATTATTATATTGTAATTGGGAGTTTTACTTTATATCATATAAGGGAATGGAGGTTCTGATGATATTGAAAAGATTGAAACTTATATTCATGTTGATTTGACAAAAGACTAGAAAGAAAACCACAGCAAAGTAGATCACATTACCCGTTGTGCAATTCTTTCATGATTACTTATACTAATTTACTGTATTAAGTCATCTATAACATTCAATCTACAGCGCTGGATCCTGCTACAAACCTGTCAAAAAATCTTTGGAAAACTTTATAGTTACAGTAATGATATATTTAGTGAGCTTATGTTGCAACTTGTTCATTGCATACGAAATTCTGTAGTAAAACACATTAATAGCATGTATCAAGACATTCGATAAATCAGTGGTTTTAGTGATATCTTTTCCATAATCATTGATGAGACACAAGCGCTTGAAACAATACTTAAAAGAAAGTTTAGATCACGATATGATCCTGATAAGCAATACTTACTTATTTCTCCAATTATTCAGACATTTAAATGACCAATACCATCATTTTCTAATCATTATACAGTTGCATGTGGTACTGGACTTGGACTCCTTTCATTTGGTGAAACTCTTGGAAGTTTAGGAATTGCAAAGCCAGACCTTGATGTAGATAAATTCACTAATTTTGGAAGGTGGCGGGACATTGCAAATGTAAAGGAATACATTAGTCGTCTAATAGACCTAACAGATGATGAATATAATCAAATTTATGAAAGGTTCTGTGGTCGATTTCGCCCAATTGTTTCTATTGTAGAAGAAGTTTTGATGGATATAACAATTAACAATGCTGTTAGCGGACTTTGAATAATATTAACACGTCATAAAACCAACAGGCAATCATTATATAAATAGCTACATGATATTATAGATAGAGAGCAACCTAATCATGTGTTATTAAATAATGCTCTTGATTTATATAAGTTTAACACTTTCCTACTATTATTTTGGTTCATCATACTTGTATATTGATGATCGTCAATTTAAGATAATTGAGAGTGGTTTTGGATGCTTCAGGATGGTAAAGCCATCAACTTCCTCTGAGCTGGAACAAATATGTAAAGATAAAGTTATGTTGCAAACTTTAAGCGTAAATGCAGAAGCATTATTTCCTACATTTTCAGGAAAGAATATTTTAGTTGTATATATCAACGAATCCTTTGCTCTTGTTGCTTTGTATAACTTTTTTCATGATGAGGGTGAACTGGAAAAAGAAATTCTCAAAATAATGTTCTTAGCTAATGATTCCAGTTCATAAAGAACAATGTGACAAACGTACTTACCTAAAGAATTTGTTCAAATGTTTAATGGTTAGAGAGATATCAGAGATATGCCGATCTTTGATGAAATTGCTAAAAATTATGACTTGCCTCCCTTTTGCATAGGATCACCTAGTATTGTCAAATCCTCTAATGAGACTGTATCATTAATTAAAAATGCAACATCAGGTTACACACTGAATGAGTTTTTTAGTGAATCATCTGAGCTACGCCTAGCATTTTTTATTCTAGATAATCGCTGTAGACCTGATATCATATTTTTTGTTATATTTGAAGAAGTTGAGGTTCTGGTCTTTGTTCAAGTGAAACTGCGTTATTTAGTTAAAGCGATTGTAGGAGCACTAAATACAATTAATCCAAAAATGTTCTACAAAGATAAGAATGGAGATTTATTTCAAAAAGAATTAAACAAACCCATCGTCAAAAAAATAAAATAACGATGTGAAGAATATGGTTCTATTGGTTTATTTGTAATATATCTGGCTGATGTATTTCAAGGATCATTTGTTATAAATAGTCATCCATATAATTTTAGGAAGCAATCAAATCAAAAATAGCTCATTGGCATCATCAATCATAAAAATGCATAAAAGGTTTTTCAAAGAGAACATCTTCAATTTCTAGATACGCTAAAAGACACCACAGTGAGAAAAAAGAAGGTAAATGAGAAATCAGAGGAAGTAGAAGGTAGTAGATCAAGAAAAAACAAAAGAGATCATAGAAATTATTCTCTGTTTCATTGTTATAATCTATTTATGTACCTTAATAATGTTGTTATAAATAAAAAAATGCTAATAATTTTGTGCTTTTTATTATAAACATGATTAATATCAAAATTATTTGAAATACTATAATTTTTTTCTAAAGTTTTAAATATTTTAATTACATTATCTTGCAGTTTTAGAATAAGTTTTTTTAATATAAAGGAGTTCTTATACTCTTTTTTTTTTATTTGAAGATTACTTGGTTTTTTTACTAGAAACTTTTTTAATAGATACTGATATATTAAAAATTTTTTTATAAACTATTATCAATTACAAAAGAAATATATAAATTTTTCCTTAGAAAATAATATCTTTAAAACATTTTTGATATATAAAGCATTATATTAAAATATCTAAATTTTTATAGTTAATAAATAATAAAATGCTAATAATTTTGATAAAGCTCATTGTTTGATTAAAAGTTTTTCTCTTATAATCAGTAGCTTTAATTATCTTTTTTTACTTTATATCTTCTAATAATCCTAATAATTTGATAAACAATGTATTATTATTATCATCATCTACAGAATTAGATTTTTTAAGTCTATTTATTTAATTTTTATAGAAAAGTGTATTTATTAATTTATATAATACTTTTTAAAATACATTTATAAAAATGTATCTATATAAAACTAAGGTAAAATCTTTGATTAAGATAAATTCTTGTATTATATTTAGTAAATATTTTCTTTATATACTGTAAAAAACTGTATTCTCAAAAAGAATATTTTTTCTTCTTAAAATATTTAATATAAGAATTTTGATAGGATTGTATAAATACTACTTTTCAATATAATTAAAGTAATTAAACAAAAAATAATTTAGCTATTTTTATAGCACTATAGAATTTCATAAGAAAAAAGCATATTCTATATCTCTATTTTATTTTATTAATCCTTTTTCTTTCTTATAAATTATAATAATTAACATATAATTCTATCATATGAAAAAATAATCATCAAAAAAATGATTATATCCATTACAATCATCATAAAATATGAAAATATAATTATTAATTAATTTATTAATCATAAATTTTAAAATTATCTATAATTAAATATATTAGTTTTAAAATGATTAATAAAATCAAAATATTAATTTTATGAGGCTTATAAATCTAATATAAAGTCTGTTTATTTAATTAATCTTCAAATTCTATAAAAATATATTTATATTTAGTTTTATTATTTTAGCAATTCAATAATAATCTTTAGGTTATAATAAAGTTTTTATAAAGTAAAACTTGATATTTAAGATGCTTAAATAAAATTAATATATATTATAACTCAAAGAAAAAAATTGTAATATAGTAAAAAAAGATCTAAAAATAATTTACAGAAAAATAGTAGATAAAATAAAAAAGCAAATGATCTGTAAATAATTAATGTAACATAAAGATTTATAACATTGGCAAACTAATAATCTAAATATAACATAGATATTTAACAAATTCATCAATAATAAATAATGAT
Source organism: Funneliformis caledonium (assembly GCA_910591825.1). Taxonomy (NCBI): domain Eukaryota; kingdom Fungi; phylum Glomeromycota; class Glomeromycetes; order Glomerales; family Glomeraceae; genus Funneliformis; species Funneliformis caledonium. The sequence goes on from CAJVPQ010002086.1 coordinate 11,434, forward strand.
ATTATTATTAATTATGATGATATACATAATAGTATTACAAGATAATAATTATATAATCTATATATAATTTACAAATATAACATAAAAGATCACAGGTTAAAATATCAGATATATAAGATATACTAAATATGTATGATATATTTGACATAACTAATATAGTAGATATATATGATATATTAAACATATATTATATATTAGACATATTAGGCATATCTGTTATATTCATTTATGTAATAAATTTAATATATATAGAGAATTAAATTTATTAGAAAAAGATAATTATCAATTGCTAGATACTATCTAATCAGTTCAGCAATAGCTATATATAATCCTCCTTTATAAAGATAATGTAAAGCTATTTTTATTACTTGTGATTAATCCTCTTTTTTGTATTTTTTTATTTTAGTATTTTTATTTTTTGGTTTATTTATTTATCAATAAACCTTTTTTTTATTTATTTTATTTGAGATTTTTTTATAATACTTTATATTAGTAATATAATTAATATTTATTTTAATTTAATATATGAAAATATATTTAATAATATATCAAAAATACTTGACAATACATAATGGATAAATTATATATTTATCAAAGATTTAAATATATTTTTCAATATATAACAGAATCTTGTCTAATTTAAAAATTATGAATTTTATTATGTAAACTATAAAAGATCTTCTGATATCTTGTCTGACGGTTATGATTTGATAGAATCACATATTAATAAAAACTTTATTATAAATCATCTCAAAAAATTATCATGTAAAAGATAACTTTTTAAAAATTAAGTTTTAAGAGTATAAATTTATAATTTTTAAGAAATTATTTCTTATTTATTGTTAATAAAATAACTTTAAAATAAAAATAAATTTTTAAGATATAAATTGTATTTTTTGATAAATCATTTTTTTATGAATAATAAAATCTTTATTACAAATAAACTTTAAATGTATTTATTTTATTTAATAATAAAGTATTTTGTATAAATTAAAAATAGTATTGTAACTAGTTTTAACTGATGATAAATAAGTATTATAAGATTACAACTAATAACAAATAAATATTATTTTTAATACAAATAAAATCCCTGAAAAATTTTATAAAGAATAAAGAAATAATCCTTTTATTAATTATTATTTAATTATTAAATATAACTAGAGAATAGGAACTGTGGTTAAGTTTAAAATGATCTTAACTAAAATAATATTATAAAAGCCAATCAGTATCAACTTAATTTTTAAGCAAGCAGATATTAAAATACTTTCGTAGATATATATATAGTCTTTCACTTAATAAAAATGTATTTTAAAAAGTATTTTGACAATAAGCCAATAAAATCTTCATACTTTCTAACTTATAAACTTAGATATTAAATAAATACTAAAATAAGATTTGAGAAAAGTATGTGATGCTTTTTTTGACTAATAAAAAAATATTTAAAAAAGATTCTTTTAAGATTAATATAAGTTTTTAATTAAACTCAATTATTACTTAATCAATTAAGTATTTTAGTTTACTTAATCAAAAATTAAATAACAATATATTTTATATAATTAAAAGAATTTTCAATTTAAAAAATTTTTTTGAAATAGATAATTATATAAAAATAAAATTATTTAAAATATTAGCTATATTTATAAAAATAAGGTTAACTATTACATAAGTTAGGGTTCTGTTTAAAAAATAAATTACATTTCAAATATTTGAAGATTTTTAAAATATCATATATTACTGTATATAATACTGAGGGTTTTAATCAAAATGTGATTTTTAAATTGGATAGTATCTATAAATACTAAATAAGAAATTAAGTATAGTGAGAAACATAATAAGACATTTAATAAAATTTATTTAGTTTAAAATTTTAATAAAAAAATTTTCAGAGTATATATCTAAAATATCTTAACATAATTTGATAAATATTGATCAATTTTATAATATAATGTTGAGATTATTCTAATTTGATATCAAGATAAAAAATTATTATACCATAAAATTCAAGAATTTTTTTTTAAGTAAATAAAGATTTAAAATAATAATTTTAACCTGAATTAAGCTAAATTTCTATAATATAGGTCAAATCAGTTAATATACAAATGGTTTATATATTAGATAATTTATATGTATGTAGATGTATTAATTGATTGTATTATATTTAAAAAGACAAACACATTATTGTAAAGATTTAGTAAAAAAAAGAAAACTTAGTTAAATATATTTTAATAAAATATAAATCACATTTTATTTTTAAGAAATTTAATATTTATTATATGATTAAATTTTTAGCTAATTAAAATTTGATATTATAATAGTCATGTGATTATTAATAAAATTTCAAAATTAAAATATCTGATGTCTTATTATATTTTAAACTATACTATTTTAAGGGAAATATAATATACAGAAGATACTATATATGAAGATTACAATTACATAACTTTAACAAATAAATATCGAAAAAATTAAATTTACTTTTTTTTTTAATCACTTCTATTATATATATAACCTTTTTTAATTCATATTTTACAAATATTGAAAAAAACTTAATACTTTTCTTTTCTTATATAAAAATTATAAAAAACATTTAAATAATAGAAAAAGTTAATATTAAAAATACTATATAAAATAATATTATACTTGGGTATTAATCAATTTTTATAAAGTTTAGCTTTAAAAAGTATTCAGATACTATTTGTAATTAAGTCAACATAGATAATAAATAGTATTCAAGTTAATAATGCTAGGCGAAATCAAAATATTTTATCATTACAATTTAAATTTTAAAATGTTTTATCATATGATGAAATCAAAATAATTTCGTCTAAATTTTGAATTCCAAAATATTTTATCACATAACAAAACTAAAAATCATGCATACACTGATATTGAGATATGATTATATAAAAAAATCATTTTATATAATCAATTTACTATTAAAAGTACATAAATTATGATTATACAGAAGTTTCTAATTTTATGAATATTACGTTACTAAATTACTAATTAGAAAATTACTTTAATACTATTTATTACTATTCTTTTTATTTAACAGATTACAATATTTAATAACAGTTTTTATTTATTTATTTAAGTCTTTATAATAATAATACATAAATAAAATAAAAAAATAAAACTATGAATATAATAAAATTATATTAAAGTATACTTGCTTTTGATCAGATATAGATTAGCCTATAACTATTAATCTTAAATATCATATAGAGGTAATAAGCTTCATTTAGAAAAAAAATTTTATTTTTTAGCAAAAAATCAGAAAAAAAAATTATAAAAAAATTGAATATGAAATTTAAGAAGGAAAATGAAAAAAAAAAAGAAATAATAATAGTTAGATAGTAATAAAGAATGTTAATAATTAGAATAAGAGGTTTTTGATATATGATAGTATTTCTATATTAGATGGTAATGGTGATGAGATGAATCTTTTTAGTGATACGAATCTTTATAGAGAAAAAGGATTGGAGGAGTAAGAAGTATTTAAATTTTTTTAAAAAGTAAATATTAAAATTTAGTTTAAAATATTTAAAGCTTAAAATAACAAACTTATATCAATCTAGTTTAGCTTATCTTCTACCTTTTACTTAAAAAACTAAAAAATAAAAAATTTGAATGTAACTAAATTTTAATATAAATATCAAATAGATGTATTTTTAAATACTTACCAGGTTTTTTCTAAAATTA